>WBNH01008020.1:1743-27599 GCA_013401255.1 Urocolius indicus | reverse complement strand
AACCCGCCCCCCCCGGCCCCGCTCACCGAGCCCCCACGAACTCGTCGCAGGGCGGGAGGCGGCGCCAGCGGTGCACGGTCTCGAAAGGCCCGAAGTTGAGGGTGAGGTACTCGACGCTGTCCGAGCAGCTGTGGTCGAAATCCACGCTGGGAGCCACCTTGGAGCGTCCCGCGCCTCCCGCCGGGGCCGCGCCCGCCGCCATGGCCCCGGGACTGCAGCTCCCGAACTACAACTCCCGGCGTGCCCCGCGACAACCCCCTTTCCTNGCCCCGCCGAGCCCATCGCTGCAAACATTCACAAACCAGGGGGGTTGATACGTTAAAAGAGTTTATTTGTTAATACAAAAAAAACAAAAACAACCCACGAACCATGAACAATGCTCATGAATCCGCACAGAGTCTCGCTCTACAGTCACAGCTGAGCTGTTGGCTACTTCAATGGCAGGCTGTGGCTAGTGGGGCTTCAGCCCATCCCAGCACAGGGTCACACACCAAGGGGTTCCTCCTCACCCAGGAGCTGCAGGCAGGACCTGCACATGCCAGGCACCACCAGCAGCGGTGGCACGTGGCCAGGGCTGAGTGGTAGCCTCCATCCTACCTTCGTTCTAATTTAACAGGGAGCCTGTATTTCCTAACACACATTAGTAACCTTCACAGCTATTCCTTTCGTTTCTCCTCAACAGCAGACAGCAAGAGGGGAGGCTCTGCACCTTCACACATCTCTGCAGAGTCCAGCATTTTTCATCCCGAGCCATCCCTTTGGTCCCCCAGTCCCTTTGTTTCCACAAAGCTGACACCCTTCACAAACACAATTGTAGTTTAAAGATATACCACAGAGCACTTGGACTCTTGTCAGGAAGGACAGTGGCAAAGGGTAAAGGAGTTACACCAGTGCCAAGCAACAGCAGGTTCTCCCCTTGCACAGTCACTCTCACACCCTAATTGGCCTCCTTCCGTTGAAGCCCAAGTCACAGTAGCTCTTGGCCAAAAAGCATCCTGCACACCATGACTTGGCTTGCAAGAGGGTGTGCTGCACAACTACACTGTTCTTGTGCCCACAGAGGGGGACAGGACTACCCCTAGGGCTGGTCACAAATTCCAGCTGCTGCACAGGACACTGTGCCAGTTCAGCTCAGGCTGCACATGAGGAGGCCGAGTGCAAAGCATCCAGTCCCTAAAATCCACCTACCTCACAGCCTTTTCCCTTCTCACCAGCTACATTCTTGGAAAAACCATGGACAGCTGCACATGGGAGCAATTTCTAACCCCTACACTGATGAGCTCCAACAGCAATTCTACAAGACACGAGCGCACCTACGTTTTGGACCTTGCAAAGAAATCCTTGCATTCCTCAGTTCAAGATGAAGAGCAGTATCAGAAGTAGTTACCAGCCTCATTTTTCAAGGCCTTGTTTAAACCCACCAACTTAACCCAAGGAAGCACCACCAAGGCACACAGGAGTCAACTCTGACCAGAAAACATACAAACCCCACCAGCAGGTCTCCCCCAGCCCTGCCTAACCAGACATGAGCACGTTTCCTTTACTACTGACACCCTAAACCACACCTAGATGCTTCCAGATGTTTGGTATTCACTTACCTCCAAGAATGACTGACTGGTTTTGAGCCTTGCTGCCAAAAACAGAAATTGCTATCCTCTTCCCAGAGCTGGTCACTCTGAGGACACTCCCTTGGATCCTCTGAGTACAGCTACCAGGATACAGCACTGCAGCCATCTGCCTGGGTTTCCTCAAGAGACTGCACTGTCTAGTTTAACTTGGCTCTTTCCAGTGAAAGCTGTGACAAATGCCTCAGAACAAAATTCCTGATAGACTTTAGAAATAAAGATAACGATGGGTAGGCAGAAGACAGAACCACGGTGTCCTCACTGAAGGGAAGGCCATGGCATCAAGTTCAATTACCTATTTTCCTATACAGCAGAGAATGCACAGGGAAGAAAGACACCGTGACACAACTGCATGGAAACCTCTGCTCAGAGCTTGCACCCTATCAGCTACGCACACATGCACACAGAGATCAGGCTGTGCTTTCTGCTCCCCACAGAGCCACTCATACAACTCATGGAGAACTCAATCAGTCTGCAGCCAATGGTGGGGGATTCCCCCCAGTTCAGGCACAGCAGGAAGGGCTGGGGTGGGAGAGGAGAGCAAGGTTTGCTTTAGAACTTGGAGTTATCATGCCATTTTGCCCACACATGCTAAACAAATTGTGTCATCTTTGGCTGTTACAAAGTTAATTTATTATCCCCTCCTGGTAAAAAAGAAGTGAAAAGCTACACTCTGTTAGACCAGTAAGATACAGAATGACTCCAGCTCTTTGGAGGTTTCTAGATACAACTTTGAAGCACATTATTCCACAAAGGAACAGCAAGTACCTTTCTTAAGAAAGGAAACTCTATAATGGGTCAGCCTTCTCTTTTAAGCAGAAGAAGATGTAACCATTACAGGACTCCCTTTCTGTCCAGATGACTCCTGTGAAACGCCCTAACATCCTCCAGCAGCACATACAGAAAGTATCCTAAGGAGAGAGGCACACCTTTACAAAGTGACTTCAAGGAAACAAGGGCAAGTTCCTTTTCAATCTGCTTTATAAGAAGGATACCAATGTACATTTTAAGAGTTTTATTTTCACCTTCCCCAAGGGGGAACCAAAGGCAGAGTGGTGTTGTGAGATACATCACGCTGTTTTTAGGGGTAAATCAATTTGCAGAAGTTACTTTACCACTCTATAAAAAATACACACAGGAGTGTGAGGGAAGCAGAGTAGTTCAGAGTGGCTGCCATTGGAACAAATACATTAAATACAATCAGGTTGGGGTTTCCCCTTCCCTCCCCTAAAAACTGTGGCTCTTTGTGTTCCATAAAACCAAAGTCTTCAGTAGCCACATGCCACAGGAACAGAAATTTAAGTGGTAGCTTCCTTTGAGCATGTGTACACGAGAGGGTTAGTAAAGACCTGCACCCAGGGGACTGGGCAGCAGATGGGAGCGACAAAGCCCCATCCACAGAAAGCAGATACGCATTCGGTTTTATTGTCTCAGCCTCCCATCCAAGCTCCTGTAAACAGGTTCCATCCCACTCAGGCATCTCTGATAAAAGTCTCTAAGTTCTATAAAAAGAAGTCACGCTGTGAGATCAAGATATTTACCCTGTCTGTGTTATGTGAGCACGGAGGGGAACAACCTTCCCATTTCTCAAGACACATCCAAGCAATCTGTAAGTGACCCAGTTCCTTTGTCTGTCCATCTCTGCTGTGGGGAACTCAGTTAAGTGCCTCTTCACAGGTAGAGACAGTTTGCTTTTAAAAAATATTAAGGACACAATTTGTTTTAATCTTTTAAGAACTTTCTGGAAAGTTATTGTGGAAAATGAAAGTGCTGCCATGGTGAGACCAATGTGCAAAGCTCCTACAGACTTCTGTCCTTGCTGCCTTCTCAGGATTCCTTCTCTCAGCACAGTCGTGTTAAGATGAGGCTCAATACACTGCAACGAGACCATCACCCACCTGGAACAAGCAGGTAGACACTGGAAAATGTTTTATGCTTAATCATAAAACGTGGAATAAGCCAAAAAAAAAATCCAATTGTTCAGATATGAGGAGTATGGTCTCTTGAGGGGGATTATATACCAATGGCCTGTAAGACTCTCTTTTCATTCTCATTGAGATGGTCTGAAAACATTGCATAGCAGGGCTGCTGTGCAAACTGACAGAGGAAGTCAGTCAGATAGGCCTGAAAGGGAGACAGAAAGACCCAGTTAGTATCACATCCCTTTGGAAATGCTGCTTCTTGCATGTATCCAAAGACAAACCTCAACGTGCACTAAATGAGACAAAAGGACTGGAGGGAACAGAGAGGGGATGCAGCAGGGGAGGGGAAAGGCTGTAGGTGGCAAAGAGCAGGAGCAGTGTCCTACAGGGACCAACTGGATGGAAGCATCTCCAACTGGGAATGACACTCCCTGTCATGTTCAGGCTCAAATAGCTGTGAAACTCATGGGTAGAAAAGTCACATCTCCCTCTGCTCAGGAAGTTGTGTTCATTCACATTTCCAAGTTACAGATATTGATTCAATAGAGGAAAAACAGCTCCAGGCATCCTTGGGATACTCAGCACTTCTCAAAGTGATTTCAGTGAACTGAGTACCTTCTGGATAAAACCCAATAACTGGTGTTCCCAGTGGTTTACAGTTTTGTTAAAGAACAATGCACAAAGATTTTAAGTTCATAAAGAATGATAGAATTTGATTAAACACATCCCACCCCAATTCTAGAGCATCACCTGGAGATCTATTTGGTAAAGAGGGTCCTTTAATGCATCTGGATCATCCTCTTCATCATCTTCATAGTAGTCCTCATCTGCCAGAAGCAAATCAGCATGTTTTAACATCAGAGCAAAATATCTCAGGAAGTATTCTATTAGACTATCGATATTCCAGGATCCAAAGACAAACAAGTTCGGCACTGCTGGGTACAAACCCAAGAACTGTATCCAGAATATTCACTCCTGAAGTTCACATGATGAGAAAGCACTAAACTTCAGAAGTAGACAGGCCATAGTGGGAGTCTCAAGGAACAGGCAGGTGAGCTGAGCATGTGAGGATCCCAGACAAGTAGCTTTGGTAGTTACCATCTTACGCCTTGATCTTATTTCAGTGACACATTTGCAGCCACTCCACTTCCTTATTTCCCAAGGTCACTCCACAAACAAGCTCATCCACTTTCCAAGGTTACACCTAACATCTTTGAACATCAATTTTCTCTTCAGAAGAAAAACCTGCACAGACCTCACAGCAGTGTGAAGTGTTAACATGTGACCTCTCAGGTGAAAAATGCAGGTTTTTAGTCATTGTGTTACTCAGACACGTCCCTCCCTTACAGAAAAAGCTCCTTATTGAAAATCCCTGTGTGGTATTTCCTTCCCCTTGCCTGCAGCCTCACTTGAGCTGCTGGCAAGGAAAGAAAACTTTGATTAGGATGTCATCTACTCTGTTTTCACTTTGACCAAGAACTTTAAAGCTGTTGCTTACCATACTTGTTTGTGGAAAGAATATCTGATAACAACTGTCCTGCTAAGCCTTCATCTTCATCCTCATCCTCGTCCTGATCCTCCCACATGTCATTTGAATCATCTGTTAAGAAAAACAAATTCTAGAAACAATCAAAATCCCAGAGGTCCCCATCTGTTGATCACTCCCCAGGGGACTGGAGGTTTCAGGCAAACATCCCTGCTTGCACAAGTGCATGAAGGGAAACACACTGAAGGTCCTTTTGGAACCTCGGGAACCAGAGATCAACAAAAAGCAGGAATGGATGCCTGAAGTAAGGCAGCGAGAAAGGCAAAACCAGATAACACCAAGAGAGGACAATTTTACTGGCATATGGTCAGATCCCATCTTCCAAACTAATCCAAAATAATTTTCAAGTGTAAGGATACACAATACTGATCTTATCCTTTGGATCCCTGTTTAAGCCTTTGTAATTGCAGGTATGCTGTATGACTACTGGGAGTCTTTTTGGACTGTAACTGCCTCTGAAGAGATTACAAAGTAGATTTAAGCCATGCAAAAGGGGAAAAGCAAGCCCAGTATTTTACCTTGGCTCCAATCTGCAGCTGTCTGCCTAGAGGCATTGGCTTCCATCGCATTAGAGAGTTCATTTATTATTAATTTTAAGATTTTGACTAACAAAGGAATGTTTGTCCAACGTTCAGGATCTGGAAGAGAAAAAATATTTACACTATTTTTAATAAAATACTGTTTGAAAAAGGCCTTTTTGTTGTGGTGAGTTTTTGTTTGTTTGTTTTAAACTGTACCAGACATTTAAAAAGTTCAGATACAAGCAAAACTTCCAGGTTAGGAGGAAAATGGAACTGACAGAACCCCTCTGAATGTTCTTTCTGCACACCTTCACAGGTAGATTTCCAAAGATCTTAGCTGTAATGTCAGACCTTGCATATTCTGAATGAAGGCATGGTTAAAATCCTCACAGATGAATGAATTTGTGAGCCTGCCCAATGAAATCATAGTTATACATAACTTCATTAAGCATTCTTCTCCAAGTACATTTGCACTTCTAGCAGTGCTTTCAATAAAACAGCAGTGCAGCACTTGACTCCGAGACACTGTAAGCTCCAACTTTTCCTCCCCAGTGCTCCTGCAGGGTTAATTGCTCCATAGGGATCAACAGACAGTATATTTGTCCTTAATTACAAAAGTAAAGATCCCATCAAATACAAACTCTGGCAGTCCAAGTTTTAACTCTTACTGACATTAGTATTCACCTTAGTTTAATATACATACAGCAAGCTCCAAAGATTTTGGCTTCAGCCTATTAAAAGATAAGACAAGCATTATGCAGGAGACTGGCTGAGCTTTCCTTAAAGGTCATCTCTAACTTGCTGATACCTGTGAAAGTTTGTCTCCTTGACAAAAATACACAAAAAATACATCTCTGCATCCACTAAACAGACTTTTCCCTCAGAGAAGCTACTACACATTGTGAAATGATCAATTCCATCTCATTAGATGGAGCAGGCTAACAGGGTGATACAAACCAGCAGTGAATAACTCCCTATCCCATCATCTTCCAAAGCAGTCTTTGTAGAATTAAAGCAAACAATGGATACATTAAGTACACGGTGTATGGATTGGCTCTAAAAAACAACAGACACCTTCTGTAAGAAATGTCTCCCATGGCTTTGTGTGATCTGCAAGATCTATTTTAAGGCCTTTCATAGCATCTAACACCAGGCAAAACAAAAACCCAGTTAAAACCAGTCAAGTCATTCCTTACTTTTGGCCGACTTTGATCGTGTCCGTATTCCCTCCTCCATATTGAAGATTTCTTCTCCCTTTACCCTAATGTCCTGAAGTCTCTTGTCATCTGTGTTGATGCCATATTGAAGGAGTTTACACAATGCTACAGAGCTGGAGAGCGGGGAACAGGAAAATTACAGGTCAGAATTTCCCTAAACTGTCTGGCTTTCCCAATGAACTGTGGGAATACAGGGAACACATCTCCAGTGCAGTCACTCCTCACTCACTCACGGCCCTCCACATTGCCAGAAAAAAATCAAAGAAAGCAGCTGTGGCGAAACTGAAATGAATGCAGAGCAATTCACTCTGTGGAATATAGTACTCTGTGCCTCCACTGGAACACAAATGTGCTCCCACAGCAAAGGGAAGAGAAAAGCATTTCAGTTGATTTTTTTAATGACTTTTAAGAGGTCATTAAGTGAAAAAGAAATCACCAGAAACCCTCCACAGTGCCCTGAAACTCTGCAGTAGTCTACATGTCTGGAAGCTGGTCTCGTCCCATTCACATAAGTCCAATTTCTAAAGCAAGAAATTCTGCCTGCAAGAGACATTCCCTTCCCCCTTGGGTCACCCTGTTCCAGCACAGAAACACCAGGCAGCAAGAGAAGCACTTTGAGGAAGATGAGAGCTCGCTCCAATTACCCCAGCTCCCCTGAGCCAAACTGACAGTGCAGGAGAACATTCACTCTGTTCAGGGCTGGCACACACTGGCCCAAGCCTGAGCCATTTTCCCTCTCCCTCACACCCAGCACACTCCACTGCAACAGGATGACCAGTCAGACAGCATAAAATCCAACATCAGATCCTGCTTATCCAATCTCCTACCTGACTTTGCCTTCATATTGCCCATAGAACAAGTGCTGCCGGCTCATCCACTCAGCCATCACAAACTCCAGGGCAGGCTTGCCCGTTGGGCCAGGGAGGCTGCACAGGAACTCGAGGAGGGGCTCCAGTTGTGAGTGAACCAAGTGAGCAAACACCATAATCAAGGACTGCAGGAGGAGAAAGGAAATGTTAGCTGTACATAATTTAACAGCTGAAAATGTTTTATCAAATATTCAAGCCTGCAGGAGTGGAGACTGAACTTACCAAACCCAAGAGGAAGAGAAAGTACAACCATCTGAGGACTCAGCGTGCTACAAAAGCAGGCACAGCAGTATTGAACCACTCCAAAACCACAGCAGGAATAAATTTGCTCACACCCATGCCTCAAACTAACAAATCTTCCTAAAGCAAGGATTAAAAAACTGTTTAAAAAATGCCAGAGCTTGCAGCTGACTTTTGAGTAGCAAAAATGGCAACATTCAGATACTGCAAGTGCACTTGTTTAAGATGAAATCTGTGCTGACATCTGAATGGCCTTCTTGATTCACCATGTGCTGGCTTGGAAAATGCACAGTAAAAAACTAGAAAAAGATACTAAATAAAAGGGTTAGAGCAGGGTGAGCCTCAGTGAAGTGCTGCACTGAGGGCAAAGGTGGGATCTTGCTCAGAGCCTGCAAAATGCCTTTCCCCAGCTGCTGCTGAGGAACAGGGCAGCCATCACCAGATGTTTTAAATTAAAGGCACAGACAAGAATGACAAGAGAGAACAAAGACCACTGTGATAAAATCATTCCATAAAACTGTGCCACTAGATGAGGTCAAGGCTGGAGATCATGATGCTCTTTATCTGACCTTTCACCTGATGCGAGCCAGCTACATCTCTCATCCACCAACAGTTCACCTTGTCTCAACTCCCAGGCATTTATCCTTCAAATACAGCATGAAACCACCTGAAAAACGTGTGCTGCCTTTGCTGTGGCACCTTAACTTATGCAACTCCTGTCCCCTCTGAAAGGTTACCGCTTGCAAGAACAAGGTCGTGAGGGACTATTTAAGGTGCACTAAACCTTGCTCACAACAACCTGGCTTACCTCATAACCCAGACAGCTCTGTATGAGCAGAACAGACCCTCCAATTGCACTAGCCATCAATAATGAGGCACACAAATAAAGAAATGATGATCATTTCTTTTGCTGACACTTCCCAGCCTCCTGGGTGCCTCACCTGCCTCCTGCTCACCTGCATCACGCTCAGCGTCTCCGCTTGTTGCATTTTGCTCAGGATAGCTCTCAGGATCTGGTCCAGATTTTCTCCCAGCTCACTGCCTGCTTTCGAAATTAAAGTGGAGACCAGCCTGCCTACAAAGGCAGCAGTGAATTCTGAGGTCCTTGGATCTAGAAGCTGGCTCACCACCTGCATCACATACCACAGTCCATTGTGGCCTTGCTCGTCGTGCCATTGCGCGATCTGCTCCAGCGCCACTGAGACGTACGCACGCAGACACTCGCCACCATTCTAAACAGGAGAATTACTGAGTTACAATTTCCCCTTCTGGCTGAGGGAGCAGGGAGGCATGGGAAGACAGATAACCCCTTTCCTCATCCTCCCCAAAAAAACCCCTTCACCACAACAAAACCAATACGCAAACTGGTGGCACCCGTGGAAGACCCAACCTCTCTGTGCAGTAAAACGTCTGCCTGTAAGTTAATTTCTACAGACTTCAGGTCACTACCAAGTACAAAACTTTTCACTTCCCAGGCAGCTCTCAAGAAATCCAGTAAATTCAAAGACAATCTGAAGCAGATGAAGTTGTGTGCCAGTCTCATTACACTGAGAAACGTCAGGAGATTCTACCAAGTGAGAGATGAAGACAGCAAAGTGTAGCATGAACAAAATGCAACCTTCTTGGATTCTTCTTACAACAAAGATCCAGCAGAACAACCAGCATACTGGTCTGCAAGTTCTCCTGCTGGTCTCCAACCTGGTATGCTGTTTAGGAAAAGCCATTGCTATGGCCTGTATTCACATGGCAAAGGGTCACTTAAACCTCTGCCATTCCTAGGTGTGATGAGAGTTATGGGGGAAGAAAAGCAATAAGCCTTGGGTTGGGATTTTTCTTGTTTGAGTATTGATTATTTTTTAAAAATGTGCTGCTGCTTGAGTCACTCCAGTCCCTCAAATCACAGAAAGGTCAGTAGAAGTCACTGCAAGCCCTTGAAGAACACTCTCTTCATGATAAACCAGAAACAGCAGAGACTCATGAGTTCCTGTGTGATCTACTCGAGCTGGTCCTGCTCTGGCAGGGAGGTTGCACTGGATGAGCTTTCGAGGCCTCTTCCAACCCCTAAGATTCTGTGATTCCCAAGGAGGTGCCAATATAACTACTGGCAAGCAAAGCCTGGGCAGCCTTGAAGACTCTGTGACCATCCATAGCCCTCCCCAGCGTTACCTGCATAGTAGCATTGTCATCTGTGTTCAGGCTGCACTGAGCCACTGCAGGGAATGCTTGGCAGATCAGGAGCTGGGACAGAGGAGGTTTTGTATTCCTCACAACTGTGGTCAATATATCAATAGAAGTCTGGAAGGAAAACACAAACAAAAGCACTGTTAGAGCAGCAGCAGCCACAGCGTGCTAAGCCTGCATCACCCACCACTGGTACAAGTGACAAAGATGTGCATAGGAGGGATGTGAGACACTGCTGCTGTCAAATCCTGCTTTATAGTCTGGAACACTTTCTAAATCACAGGCCTTGGGAGTCATGCACTCAGATATCACTGGATGTGACCCCAACACAAAGTGTGTGCTGGTAAAGTTCTCAGAGCAGTGTAACCACTAAAACAGGACAAACAGCTTCAGGGTACCCTGATGCACGCCACAGCCTGAGGACTGGTCCAGCTGACTTGTTCCATTCTGTTTACACTGATGTGAATTTAATTATGCACAAGTGACTGTTACAGTGACACCAATCAATAGGCAAATTGTAAGTATATTGATAAAGATGTTTATGGGTTTGATTCTGTATAATAATTCTACACAGTCAACACTTAATCTTTTATAAGAGGACTTTCTACAGAAAACAACAAGCCTGTATCATTTATCTCCAACAATTTATACATATGTCAGATATAAATCAGAAACAGCCTTAGAAAAAAATGCAAGGAATACTCATGTAGCCTGCTGGAGAACATTCCACCAGAAAGAGGAGGCTGTTACTGGTGAAAGATGACTTATGTTGAAGCAAAATGACCAGGGATACACTGCAGGGACTGGAAGAAGGCCAGAGGAGCAGTTTAAACTTCTGGAAGCACCACTCCCCATCTGCAGTTTGCCTTCTCTCCACAAAGAAACCTCTAGCAATGATCAATTGTTCCAAAGCAGTTTCAAAGGAACGTTTCTACTCTCTGCAGAGCAGTTAAAGAGAATCATCTCCAGACCATGTACCCCTGTAGCACTTACTGCACAAAGCCCTGCTGGGATCTTGTCAGCAGGGGCCTGCATGATGCTGACAAGGGTTGGTATCAGCCTCATCTGCATTGGACCCTGGCAGGCTTCTATCTGAGCTAGTTCCTTAAAGATATCTTGAGCAAGAGAAGCAACAACTGGATCTAGAGAGAGAAAGCACCATTTACTAAAGCATACTAACAAACACATCTCAGTTTTTTGCTACCACTATTTTGAATGGGCAAAGCAGTAAGTTTCCCTTCCAGCTTTATCACAGAAATCAACATTCACCCAACTAGCACTGATTAAGTTTTCAGCACCATGATTCAGAAGCAAAACCAACTGTACTCAGAATGGAACCTGAACACATACCGTTGCTGTACTTCAAAAAGATTGCAATTGTGAAGGGGCAGATTTTGTTCTCCACGTTGGCTGTAAATGCTGAGTCTACTGTACAGACAATGCACAGAGTCTCCATCACCAGGTTCAGCACCTCTGAACTGAACTGAGTGGCCAAGTGGATCAGCCCATCGAGAATGCTGGGCAGGAAAGGCTGCAGCACATGGGTGCTCTCAGAGATCTTCAGCTGGTCACAGTAGCTACACAAGAGATTTGTGACACAAAAAGATATGACATATATTAAAGTCATTTATACACTGCACTATGTATTTCACCCCACTCATTCTTCTTTAAGTTCACTCCTCTGGGACTTCTCCCCTTCAGTCTACTAATCCTTGATCTCAGGAGCAGAGCTGATCTTCCTTTTCCCTTCTTGCAACAAATGCCAAACAGTCCTTATTGCTGCCATTTGCACTACAAGCCCATCAGCCACCTTTGTGACTGAACACGAGTCATCTGGGATTCACCTTTATGCTTTTCATCATTATCTAGTTCTGCTTCTCTTTGGGGCTGTATCCATTGTAATATTTTACTGTAGCCAACCTCAAATCTCAATTTCATATTCCTCATTAGAATTATTCTGGTTTGAACCTGCTTGTTTACACTTTTTAAGTTGACATCTAATTAATTCAAAGCAAATACTTCCACAGCCTATATGGAAACATTATTAACATACCAGTTTTACAAGTGTAATTTATATCACCTGTCCCTGGGGGTTTGGAATAGCTGAGGGTTTACTCACCCCCAGATAGCCCGGACTGCAGAGATTCGGACAGAAGGGGGCTGGGTTTCGTGTAAACCACTGACAGTGGCTTGCAGGAACTGCTGGATTAGCTCTGGAGACATGGCCACTGTGAAGCGACTGGCAGCCCACAGGGCACGGCCCAGCAGGAAAGGAGACACTGGAACAAAACAAAAGGACCCCAGTGGTTTTAGAGCAAAGTTTTATGAGCTTTAAATGACAGCTGCTTCCATTCTTATCCAAAATCTTGTCATGCCAGTAGGAAGATGGTAAGATGTGACACATAAGTACACAGGCATCCCAATCACTTCTGTTCACAGGTGGAACCCATTTCTCAGTCATTTCAAACAACAACTTCTCATTTGTTTTAAAAAAAACCCCTTCCTTCATCAGTTTCAGCTGAAAGCTCAAGTGTCCCCTATCATTAGACCTGGTAGCATGTGTGAACCCACAAGACATGATTTACACCCTTTCTCATGTACAATGTGCACAACTGCCTTTCACACCACCACATGCATATAGCAACCTGATTCATCAGACAGTTTTGTTTGTAGATGTCCAGGGTCTGGCATTCAGCAGTTTCTCTGTGTAACAGCAAGATCCAACATACCTGAAAGGTTGAGGTCTGCAAGAACGACGTTGGTGAGGAAGCCATGCATATCAAAATGTATTCTACCATTCTTCACACTGTCTGTAATAATAGACTTCACAGAGCCCAGGGCCAGCATACAAGCTTCATGTATTTTCCACCTGCAAAAGAATTCAGGTGCCTTTAGGTTTCTCCACCATCATCTCAATAAACAAATAAAAATTGTGAAGTAAAACCATTACAATTTTCTTGGTCTTGTTCTTGGAAGCTACCACAACTATTGTCTTGATCCCAAAGCAGAACACTTTAAAAGGTCCTGAAAGCAATGAACATCTGCAAAACTGTGCAAGCTGAGGGCTTGGAAACTCACCCAGGATAGGCAGTATTCTCAATCACCTTCTAAATTATGACTGAATAGCTTTTAATTCATGTACCAATGTTGCTGCCATGAGAAAAAATGAAATGAGACTTTTCTATGGAGCTGTGCCTTGTTTGACTTTCCTATGTGCAGAAACACTGTGATACTCAGTACACTAAAGGTTTAAAAATGCCAAGTTTTGCATTTGTTAATTGTGATGAAAAAAAGGTTACAGGCAAATACCACTTCTCCTTGGTTTTATCTGTGAAGCAAATAACATGCTTCAAACTTTAGCACAGTTAAAGCAGACAGGGACTGAATGTTGGATTTCTCTGACACGCAGTTGCTGCTCATACAGAGGGGCTACTCTGACACTAATACTCAAACACAAACACAGAACTAATGCACCACAAAACCAGGAGAGAATAGTTAGTGAACAGCATCCAGGAACTCTTGCAGTTGCGATTTCTCCTCCTAACCCCAAAGTAACATTACAAATTGCAACTCTGAAGTTCTAAAATTGAACACATCTGAATACAGCACCTGTATCTCTTCTTTACAACCACAACAACAAAAAAGCCTGAGATTTGGAGCTCAGTTCAGTGAACACAAAGTGAAAGTATTGGCAATATCTCTTCAGACTGCATAGAACTAAATCCTGTTTCCCATGATATGTTTTAAGGAACAGTCAGGAGTATGGAGGGAGGGTGCTTGGGGCAACTAGGAATTGCTGAAAGCATTCCCCAGGAAGATGCTGTTGTTTGGCTCAAGCTGTAACTTCCTCTCCTCCTTCTAGCTGGAGTTCTCAAATGTCATCTTTATCCATCAGCAGCAATGTCATGAAGAAAAAGTGATCAAGTTGTGCTGCAGCCAGCACTGCAGAAGAGCTCGCCACTGGTATTGGTGTCGTTCCCTGCTGCCCCATCTCCTTACCAGTGCTCAGCACCATTGTTTTTAGCCTGTTCAGCTTCTTGCAAATGCCTTGTAGCTGCTGCAGCCAAAGCAGTTGCACTCTCATTCTGGAAATCAGCAGCCACAGCCTGTACAAAAGGAAATGACAACACTTATTTGCACAGACTTTTCAAGAAGTGTCCTTTCCTCCAAAAGCCCCTCAGGATGCCCAGCTTTATGACTCGTTGTTATCACTTTGGTTGCATCTAAATGTGGGACATATTTCATACCAGCAACAGATCCTGTGCAGCAATCCTCACTGTATAGGAAAAAGTATCATCATCTTCATCCTCCACAAACTGTTGTGGATTCGCTGTCCAAACTTTTATCTGAAACAGAAAGAAGACAAGAAGGACAAGGTGGATGACTGCACCAGAACACAAAGGGTTAAAGGGAGCTTTGCTGTTCCCAGTGATCTCAGCTTTGCAAAACTACTTTCAGGATTTTTCTCTGCCAGAAGTTGCCACCTTCAACCGATTTTCTTTTACATTCTGTTGGAGAAACCTTTGAAAAGAAGAGATCTGAGCTCATCTTCCTCTTCTGCTCTTCACTGGAGATTACACTTTGACAGAAATAATGACTGACCTGGAATCAGTGCTACACAGGTTTATTTATAGATGAGGAATGGGAGAAGCAGAGGAATGTTTCACTGTGTGCCTGGTTTTTATGCATGCCTACCTAAACAAAAAGATGATGGCTGTCAGGCCACGAGCCATGTAGCACTTCACAAATTATTCATACTACTAGCACAATCTTTTCACTACCACTGAGATCTGGCTGTCTCTTTCAGTGTGATACTCCTCATTTTCAGAGCATAATACTTCACAAAGAAATGAAGGTAGAAAGCTTGAGAGAGTTGGGGTTGCTCACCCTGGAGAAGGCTCTGGGAAGAACTGTCAGCAGCTTTTCCATACTTACAGGAAGTTTATGAGAAAGATGGAGACTTTTTACAAGGGCCTTTGTGACAAGGGACAATGGTTTTAAACTGAAAGAAGGTTGAGTTAGATCCATGGAAGAAATTCTTTACTATGAGGGTGCTAAGACACTGGAATATATTGTTTGGAGAATCTATGGATGCCCCATTGTTCAAAGTGTTGGAAGTGAGGCTGGACAGGGCTTTGGGACAGGGCTTTGTGGCTGGAGTAGATGATCTCAGAAGGTCTATTCTATGAATCTGTGATTTGCTGTCCACATTACAACCTTTCTTCGGAACATTTGGATGCTGTTGCCCTCACTCCTGATACAGCAAAGTGACAAAACAGCTTCTTAGATTACAGTAGCTTCCACACACTGAAACAGCTTCCTAGGACAGAGTTGGCTTCAATCTCTCATTTCAATAAGACAAACCAGATAAACATGCTCACCTGCTCCTCTGTGATCTGCATGTAAAGGAGGATGTAGTAGATCAGCTCTGGCAAAGCCTTCTTCACTGTGCTCTTAAATTTGTTGTTTTCCAACAAGGCATGAACAAATTCAAAGATGCTGAACACCAGATTTTCAAAGCCCAACACTTCACCTGAACAAAAAAGTCAGTGGAAATAAAAGAACAGGAGTGAATATGTTAACATCCAGAAAGGAAGAGGATAAACAAACCCCATGACTGAATATGTTAACACACAGGAAAGTACAAATGAGTGTCAAATGCAATTACAAACTGCTGGCTTGTCTGACAGGATAAATATTTACTCTTACTCCTGGACTAGCAAAGGCAGCAGAAGCCCCAGGAAGATGTCTGACCTCCTCACTTTCTGCTCTCTTCCCACCTCACTGCACATCCCTCATTAAAACTGATCAAGCTCTACCTAAATCCTGTTTGGTTTTCTTTTGTCCCTTTACTTCTACCTCAGAATTGTTGCAGAACTCACTCCTCATTAGAAAACTTGATTTACACAGCTTTGTTGATCACAATCACATGGAACTTGCTAAGAAGTGATGAACACTGTTCTAACACCATAAATGTACCTTTAAGTGTTTCAGTCACTGTTTAGACCACAGTAGTATTAGGTAAGTCCATCAGAAGAGAAGGCAGAAGTGCAGTTTAACAAGTTCTTACCATCAGAATCCACAGGGTCCTCTACCTCTTCTGTGTAGTTTACTTCTGTTCTTACATAAGTGGGACAGAGTTAAGTAAATATGTATCCATTTCTGAATTAATCTGTCCCTATCTTAAAATTCCTGGCAACTAGGTAAGATTTTTCACTCCACAAGAGCCTATCCCCTAATACAGAGCAGGACTCAGAAACACAAGGCCATGCTGGGTGCATTGATACAAATCTGGGTCTATAATCTCTAGAACAGACATTCCTATTAAATTACTGAGGAGAAGCTCAGTCAACCCTTATACTGTTGTCACAACAATGTCCAATTCTCCTATTGATACAAAAAAATAAGGAAAAGCTACAAGCAGGTTCAGTGTTCTGCAGTAACTGTCTCCTTACAAACAGCTAATGAAGACGTGTGGACTTTTGGACTGACAACATGGAAAGAACTGACTTGTCACTTTGTAAGGACTGGGAAACCTACCAACAGAGAATCTCCAACAGGGCCAGTTGTGAAGTAATGATTAAGTTATAAAATTCAAAAGGCAAATCAACTTCAACTTCAGCCATTAATACTGCTGGGGATACTGTACATTTTCCTTTACCTGAAGCCTTTACTTTGTGACTAGAAACCTTTTCAGCAAGACAATGTTCATGGGAGAGTACCAGAAACAAGGCATTTCTACAGCCAGTGTAACACAAGCACTTGCATCATTCAGCAAATATCACTTTAAAGCTAAAAGAAATTTAACGGAGTCTGCTGGAGTAACAAATACCCAGTGCATCTACACCACAGGTGCCTGTTTTCTGTCTCACAGTGGACTAATCCCTGCACCATGCTCTTCAGGTTGTAAGTGTGTATCAGATGGAGTCTGTCTTGTTCTGTTCCAGTTAAAACCATTCACTACAAAGGATATAAGGCAGCACTTTCTGTAAGGGTGTTCCAGACAATGGGCAGGATCTGCTGCATGGAGGAAACCATGTGCTTTGGATAGTTTTTCACAAGTGCTGTCACAGCCTGGAACAAAAAAAGAATATCACTTAGAAGCAAAAGCAGAGAAAAGCATCAACAAACGCTCAAATCACAGGGGTGTCACTTGATGAACAGTGTCTTCCTGACATTGAGGTCTCCTCCTCTCACTCCCCATCACAGTCCTCTCACTTGCTTACTTTTATTCATTAAACATCTGAATGTATGTATCTGGAATCAGATTCAAACAGTCTTGAGTTGTAGCCTGCTCAAAAGGAGATTACACCCTGCAGAGCATCCCAGAGCATCCCCTTCATGACGTGTTCCTACACATTACTGACTCAGCAACCCCAGCATACAGCCAAAGGGAAAAAACCCACAAGAGACACTCTCTCAACAAGATTTGCCACCATCTCGCCACAAACTCACTTGCACTTGGTGCTGCACAGCAAGAAACAAGCTCCTGCTGTTTCCAGTATATTACACCTTCAATCCCTTACTGGGAAGTGACAGGATGCTATCACCAGGGCACTGCTGCCTTGAACAGGTCTAAGAAGACAAGTTCCTCGACACAGAACTCAGCAGTTGCTCATTTGTATAATATGATAGAATCCTCCTGCACCTCCCAGGATTTATTTTCATGGCTCCAGTGCAAACCTGGTCATTATGAAAAACTTTGGATGCTTGTCTTTAATAACTCTTCCATATTGTTTTCTTCAGGGAACGTGGCTGAATGAACCTCAGAAACCTGTTCACTGTGACCTAAGTCTTGCTTATCCCAGCACACATGCAAATACATGGAAGATCTAGATTGGGCTCTGCAACTTATGTTTTTGAGCTTGTCTTCCCACATTGAAGGCAACACACCCCAGAACTCCAGCATTCTCCCAGCTCTTGCAGGGATCTCCATACCTACACTGGCACCTTTGACCCTGCTGTGTGCCTACAGAGCTCTGCAATCTCCTCTTCTTTCTCCAGGAAACCAGGAGAATACTAAGACTTTTTTCATCTGTCTTCTGCAGATATAATTTAGCCTTAAAGAGCAGGCAAGTTGTAGAAAACCACCTGCACACAACAAGTGTAGAGTTCTATTGCATGATAAGAAAAGACAGATATTTGACTACTGAGCACAGTGTCCAAACAAGATGCACCCAAGGTGTGAATGACAAGAATGGATCATCCTGTGGATCAATCCTTGTACAGATCCCGAAGGATCCCATCGTCAGTACAGGCAGAACACTTTATTTCCAAGCTGTGTGGTGCTAAGAAGTAAAACACTTCACTATCCAGAGCATGAGCAATACCAGGAGAGGTGACATGCACTCAAGTTTCTGTTGCCAGCATATCTGACAGCGTACTGGTACCAGTCTGTCTTTCTGTAATCAGTCTCCAGTGACTTACCTTTAAGACTTCCATCTTAAACCCACTGTCTGATGTTGGTCCATCAGGCATTTGTAGAGCCTGAACGAAGGCCTCTGTGAACTGCTGCACCACGGGGAAAATCAGGACTTTGGCCGCACCCTGGTTATAATCGATGCAAACACGGGTGAATACAAGATACAGACTCACTACATCTGACAGCAGCACTACAGAAGCAGTGGAAATTGCACTTTCCTGCTACAAAACCAGAGAGGGACCCATGGCAACTGCAGAACGTTCCAAAGTCCCATTAAATACTTTCAAGCATCACTTTGGCACCCTTCTCATACCTACATCTAAGCTAATCACTCCAGAGTCTGAATAAAGATCCAGACAATCCAGTCCAGAGAGTCTCAGGAGTAGCACATCCTCTCAGAAGCACTTCCATCTGATTAGATGAATCATGGAACTCTACCTCCTCCTGCCTCTGAGCTACTAAAAGAAATCTGGGGTGACCCCACCACAAACCAGCAATCACACTGAACCCTTCAGATGGCACTAATCTCCCTCCTGAGCCATCTCCCCCAAGCCAAAGGAGCTCTTTGTGAGCTGAGTATCAACAGCTGGCCTGAAAATCACCATAATGATTCTTCCTAGGAAAATGCAGCAAGTATTTTTCCAGATGTCAAAGCACTCCATAAGCAGTGCTTGGCAAAGCAAGTAATATTGGACAAAAATCATTATATTGAGAACACTCCTCATAACTCCACAGCTAAGACAGCAAAGTTGGATGTTTAAATCAACTATGAAATACCACTATGGCGATTTATAAGAAGATTGCCTTTTTATTAAGTCAAGTTTCAACAGATAAAGTTTTGCATACAATGTAAAGGAGGCTTTCAGCCCTCCTCAGGAATAAGGCAGTGAGAAGCTACTGCTACTGCTTGGATACTGGTACCAGCTGCATGATATCATTGCCTGAGTAACCTTGTCAGTGCAGCACAGATAGGATGTAACTATCACAACTTCCCAAAAGCCTGCACTGAATTGCACCCTGTGTAAACAGAGAGGAAACAGAAGATACAGTCACTCAGCAACCATCCACTAGATTTAGAGTCACCTTTATCCATCTTCACCCCCCAAAAATAACTATTTGTTGTCTGGGAAGTGCTGGGAAACCCACTTGTCCAAGGCCACATGAAATGCAGATGTGCTCAGAGCCAGACAAGAGAATCCTGTTTTTTACTCAAGAGCTATTTTTCTAAATCTTTGTCCACCACCCCTTTGGGAACAAAAGTCTAACATGCATGCTAAAACAAATGAGGAACTTCCAGGAGCTTGCAAACAACGCCTTGCCCAAGGGCCAGAAATCAGCCCATTGTAAGCCAGCCCTGGCAGTTTATCAGGACACAGGGTTCACCTGGAGCCTGGAAGCTGTGACAGGGATTTCTAAACAAAGGAACAATACACTATCTCCTTCCTATGATGACTCCCCTTCCTCTGAGCTGTTACAAGCACAGCCTGTTGGTATGTCAGAAGTTAAACTTAATGACAGAAACCAAGTCTCAGTATCAAGGCATGCATGGGAAGGAGGGAGTTAGCCACACGACACGTATTAAATTAAACCCTCTGCCTCAAAATTACAGCTGACAGAGCACATCATTCTCCAACGTTTCATTTTCATGCTCACAAATGTTTAGAACCTCACTGAGCTGGAACTCATTGTATGATGTACAGGAAGCTAAACTCTTGCCTTTTCCAGTTCCTCCATGTTACAGATCATATGGGCACAGGTGGTAAATATCTCCACTGCACGTGACCTCGTGCGAATGCCGTACACCTAGAAGAGAGTTTACAGGATAGATCAGGAGCACGAGGTCAATATAATTAAAGGAAATAAATGTGTTTTTTCCTTTCACAGACTCACAGAAGCTTAAGGGTTGGAAACAACCTTAAGAGATCATCTAGTCCACCCCCACCCTGCCAGAGCAGGACCATCTAGAGTAGGTCACTTGACTCTCTTATCACTGGCTTTAATACTTCTGTTGAAACATTAACTGCCATCAACAACTAAGAAAATGCTTTTAGTTTAACTCATACTATAGTACTGCTTAAACAATGTGAAATTTCTCTGTCCCAAAACATTCCCAGCAATGCCATTCAGTACCAAGGTAATGGTGAAAAAATCACACCTCTGCCATTGTGAAAATCTTGTACATCTCTGGAAGAATGACAGGAGCAACAAGTGGCATCTGTGTGTCTGTCACCTCCCGAGTGAATTCTAGCAAACAGAAAAAGAAGGGAAGTTCTTGTTAAAAAACAAATGTATAGCAACAGCAACAATAGAATCTTTGGGATAAGCATATTAGAAACGTGGTGATTGTACTCCACTAGACCAGGGTCATCTGGCCTACCCCCAGCAATCCTTAGGGGCAAGCAGAAAAATATCACACTAAAAACTGCAGGTATCTAGAAAACAGAGTGTAACGATCAAAGTTCCTTCTGAGCTATAACCTGATGCACAGAACCTTCTGTCTCAGCCTTCATGACATCTACTGAGCATGCAATTCAGCAGTGACCAACAGGCATCACTCCCAGGAGAAGCATCAAACTCCAATCTCTTCAATTTGGAGTGAAAAGTGACAGGATATTAAAGCAAGGAGAGCAAAGCTTGCCAAAGCTCTGGCATACACGTACCTGTGAGGACTCTCATGGCTCCATGCACTGCATTCAAATCACCACTAACCAGCATGTCCATCAAGAGATTGAAAAGCTCAGGCCAGGCTTCAGGCCAGTCCCAGTGGGCTATTGCTGAGACTGCATACGCAACACTCGAGCGGACTTTGCTGATGGATTCTCTGAGCCCGTTGGGCAGGAGCTCCCTAATGGCAACTTTTGCCTGTAGAGAATAACATTATTTACAAAAAAAAAACCATCCCCAGTCATTAAACAAGGTATTAATAAACATGTTTAGATCTATGACTGTGTCCTGATATTGATTCAACAGCGTTTATACACAATGAAGTCACGAGACAAAGAAATCGTGCACACTGCACCCCATCACTTCTCTATGGAAAACTGCAGAGTGACTTTTAATGCAGCAACTCTTCTCACACAGAGCACTGGGCCAAGCATGCAGTAAACAGCTCACAGCTGCAATGAAGATAGGCTGTAGCTATCCACATGGAAGACATCCAGGGTTAGCTGAGATAAATCCCAGCTCCAGTCAGGGACTATGTGGGCTTCCTTTAGAGGATTTTAGTAAATGAGAACTAATAATCCAACCCTGAAGGGCCAGAGAAAAAAAAAAGGCAGAATTTCTGAGGCGTAATTCACAATATTTGTTTTAAGTAGTTCTCTCTGGATGGGATGAATCACACCCTAGATGTGAAAGATGGTCGGATGAACAAAGTGGCAAAGGGATAGAATCTCTGGCCATTGAAGCTGGTTAGATCTTACAATTGAACTAATTTTTAATGAAACCCTAGCAGACCTTTAAACTGAAACTGTCAAGGGAAAACAGCTTTTAAGTCCTGAGCTGAAAACCACAAGATTTAGCAATCTCTGAGAAAGAACTGTCAGAATTGGTATTTGTGAACTTGACAAAGCAGCTTTCTTCCAGTCGCGCCTTCAGAGCAGCAGAAATACGATGGCTGAACTTTCCCTACAGAAATTAGCACAAGCTTCTCAAGTCTGGTTTTAAGCAACCGAAACCAGATTTTTAAAGTGGAAAATGTCAGCAAACCTTCACTGAAGCCATTAATCCTCACAGTACACAAGGGGACTGGCACTTTTAAAACCACCTACAAAATTAATACTCTTGATGGATAAAGTGTCTGGAAGTAGACAACACGAAACCAAACCTTACCCTTTCTGTAGTCTCTGGAGGTCTGAATTTTTCTGACTGAGAACACCAGTGAGTTTCCACGTACTGTTTCAAAATGACAGATGCTAGCTGTATTAGAAGAGAGGTCAAAAATCAGTAACAAACCTTGCAACCACAGCAAGCATCACCCCTGCCCCATTTGCTCAGCCTCCTGTCCCACCATGCTGCTTATACAGGGGCACAAGGCTTGTAAAAAATCATTGTGAAAGGGAAAAAAACAACCCCACTGTAGTAAAAAGATGCATTTATGGCCATCCATTGAGCAATGATGGCCTGTAGAGCACTGACACATGGCTGTAGCTTTATTCCATCAATATCCACCACAAGAGAGAGGCCACGTGGTAACTAAAGAAACACAGAACCTCAACTTCCTTATCAAGGAGGAAAACACCTATAGAAAACGCTGCTGCAGAGACAAGTCACACTTGTGCGTGCTGATGCTACCATTCACCTAATAAGCTGTGCTCATTCCCAGTGCAGTGCTGTCTCAGCACCAGGTTTATTAAGTTCAAAAAGCACTCAAATGAATAGTGCTGAAACAAAAAGCGATAACTCTAGAGACAGGCAAAAGAAAGCCAAATGGAGCAGCAGTGATAGAAAGCTACCTCCCATTTGTCACCTGGAAACGTGAGAGGATGTTTTAACAACCAAGGAAACTACCATCAGAATCCTTTCTCCAGTCCCAGGCCAACTCACCTGACGGATGGCCAGAGCTCCCTGGGGATCTACAGTCAGTTCTGCCAAATGAACACCAAATTCTGCAAGAAAAAGGAAAAAACAACAAAAAATAAACACTGGTATCATGACTTTTATTCCCACACAGCAAAACTCATCAAGATTTTTGGAGAAAGCCATCATACCAATTGCATGACTCATATGTGGGAAGAAGACAATTCCAAAGCACAGCTACTGAAATGAATCACAGGGATTCATTCTCCTTTGTGCTCTCTGCACACACTTCATTCTGTTTCTCAGCATCTTATTTCTTTCTCTTGTGGGCAAAAAAAAGTTTGCAATGCAGGTTAATAACAAGCAAGTTATTTATAACCTCTGACATCTTATCTACACTGCAACTTCATTAGTCATGTTCCTACATGAGGGGTGCACAGATCAAGGATGGGGTTAAGACAGATGGGTGCTGGCCAGCAGTCTTTTTTTTTGGACAACCCAGGTTCACCCAGTGATTTGGAAGTGTCACCTCAGCTCCTCCAAAACACACGTGGGGAATCTACATGCCAACCTCGCAAAAGATGCAACTTCAAGTTCCAAGTGGGTGATATGCTGGAGAGAGTTCAGCACAGGGGCACAGAGATGATTCAGGGAGTGGAGCATCTCCCTTGTGATGAAAGGCTGAGGGAGCTGGGGCTCTTCAGCTTGGAGGAGACTGAGGGGTGACCTCATTAATGGTTACCAACCCATCAAGGGTGGGTGTGAGGAGGCTGGAGCCAGGCTGTGCTCAGGGATGGCCAATGACAGGACAAAGGGCAATGGCTACAGGCTGGAACAGAAGAGGTTCCAGAGAAACACAAGGAAGAACTCCTTCCCTGTTGAGGTGAGGAAGCACTGGCAGGGCCTGCCCAGAAGGGCTGTGGAGGCTCCTTCTCTGGAGCCATCCCAACCCCAGCTGGATGAGTCCCTGTGTGCCCTACTCTAGGTGCTGCTGCTCTGGCAGGGGGGTTGCACTGGATGAGCTTTGGGCACAGCACTGCAGCCACGTTTTTAAAGGGTATTAATGAACTAAGAAGCCAGAATAAACACAATGGCTCCACATGGCTGCAACTCATTACTGTGACTATCTTGCATTCTTTAAATCTGAGGTTTTTTTTTCCTCCAGGAATGTCAAACCACTTTGAAACCATTCCTACCTCTAACAGCAACAGTGATGAGGGAAACAACCTACTTCCTTCTGCTGGTCTCAGACACATTCTCACCTGACCTTAGCTTCACTGGAAGTCTCAGATAACGCTCTCCACTCACTTTCTCTGTCACCTATCATCTTAAAGAGTTTCCATCTCTGCTAATTCTTTCCCAGGCACAAAAGTCAATGTATTTGCTCCTTCTGAGAAGAGAAGCTTTTCCCCCACCTCTGTGAAGGTCTCAGTGCTGCATTTTTACCGCCTTGCTTTATCCCTCCCCAGAGCAGTGTGCCAGTAATGCATGCACTGCAGCAGCATGAGGAATTTACGTCGTGCTTTGTTCTCTGTTCCCTCCTTAACGGTCCATTTGGCTTTCAGAGCTCGGCAGAGCAGTGAATGGGTATGTTCAGGAAACTCTCCACATGGACAATGGGATTCTGTCTCCCAGTAACAATACTGAGGGCAGCCTGTTACTTTTTAAGGTATCATCTGGGCTGTCTCCTCCTCCCCCAGCATTACTTTCCTGACCTACATTCACTGTTTGGTGGGATTTCCCACTCTTAGGAAACCATGCCATATTTTTTGCCAATTCTCTCTCTAGCTGGACTCTGCAGCACTATCAGCAACTTTGCCACACAACCATTCACTCTCCTCCACCACAATTAGGGATGTGCTGAGCAGCCCAGGACTCTTGATTACCTCCCTGCAGTGTGAAACATGAACCAGTCACTTCTACCTCTCGTCTTCAGGCTTTTAACCGGTTGTTAATTCAAGAGCTGTCTGCAGCAGTTTAGTTTCTTCAAAAAGATTCAGCAAGGGAATTTCCTAAAAGCTTTTTGGCAGTCTCAGGATTCCTCCTGTTAAACATAGATAGACTCTGCCACAACAATCTCCTGCATCTTGTTCTCCTCATTCCACCTCTTGACATTGATTATTTCACAGAGCCTAAAAGTCCCACTGACTCACCTGTAACAACCCCGATGTTTACCTCCCATCCCACAGTGTCTTGACAACCCCCTCATAGTTACCAGGTGCTGCTCTCCCAAAACCTCCTTGTTTCCATACTGGAAAACCTATTTCGTGTCACCTGCAAATCACCTGAGTGGGTGTCCTGCAGCTTGACCTGGTCGTGCCCTTACACCTTCCTCCTCCTCACCATAAACTTCCTTTGAGAGCATTTCTGAGCATTTCTGCTCAGGAGCAGAAAGACTTTAAAACACTTTCAGAACAGCACAACCAGGCAAAGTTAAGGCAAAATTTCCAGAAGGGTCCATGAACAATTAGCCCATCAAGCTGCCAGGCCATGGACACAACTTAGGGCGCACGGCTGCAGTGGCTTTCATTGCAGCAGACTGAGTGCAAATCTTCCAGTGGTTCTTTGGGATGGGTCATAGCGTTTAAGCTGAAGTGAAATCACAGAATCTCAAAGGCTGGAAGGAACCTTCAAAGCTCATCCAGTGCAACCCCCCTGCCAGAGCAGCAGCACCTAGAGCAGGGCACACAGGGACTCATCCAGCTGGGGTTGGGATGGCTCCAGAGAAGGAGCCTCCACAGCCCCTCTGGGCAGCCCCTGCCAGTGCTCCCTCACCTCAACAGGGAACAAATTCC
>WBNH01008019.1:57190-162104 GCA_013401255.1 Urocolius indicus | reverse complement strand
ATATATATATATATATACTATAATCTACACATAGTAGTGTCATACTGTACTACTATAGTATAATCATGTATCATTTCCTGATTATGAGTGGGGTAAATGAAGACCCACTTTTTCTACCATTTTTGGTACTACTGCATTTATGGAAAAAGAAAAATACAGTATTTTGTATTCCTTTAAAAGCATCAATCTTTTGGAGGAGAGAAGAAAAAAAAACCCCAAAAAATCCAAAATCAGGAAAGAAAGATGATAAAGTTTCAAGCAGCACTCCACATTCATTCATTCATTTAGAGCTTTGGTATGGTTATTAGTGGTCATGATTGTGTGTTCTGGAAACCTTGCACTCTAAGTTCCTCTAGGTTGTATTGTGCTCTTAACAGGCAAAAATTAATTGACTCATTGTCTAACCTGAATTCTTAAAAATACAAAAGTAATTTATTATTATATAGAAGACTAATCAAGTAGAGTGAAATTGTTACTATTTTAAGTAGTTGTAACTAGTAATTTCAGTGAGCATGTTCACACCACATATGAAATTCAACTTCTTGAAGAGTCTTTCATAGCCATATAAAACCCATTTTCTGAATCTGAGTACATAACAAAAGCAGTATGCTTTGAAGTGGGTTTTATACAATCACAGTATAAATGACTACCATACACTTAGCAGCTCTGAGGAGATCAGTGAGAAAAGCAGAGTGATAGGTATCAGTGCCAGCTTGAACAATATCGGTATGCACTTAGGGTAAACAGGGAACGTTGATCAGGAATGAACACAAAAGAAATGAATTGATAAGGTCCTGAATGTCACAATTTTATTTCACATTTGAGTATGCAAAGATGAATTAGACATATCTAACTACAGATAAAGAATGTTTCAACTTTTATTAAATATGTATTCAACAATATCTTGAGAAACTTCCTTTCTGAAAAAAGAATAAGATGAGTAAAACTGGCTAATTACCATATTAAACAAGTAAGGGGGTCAGGAGAGATTGATACAAAGTATTTTAGATGACTGTATTTTGGTTAAAAAATAGGTTAATTTGACATTTTGCAGGCAATAATTTGCAACACATAGACTGGATCCAGAAAACACATGTAAAAGGCAATGCTGAAGGAGAGTTTGTGGGTTACAAACTTTTGTACTTCCATTTTGATATAGCAGTAAAGTACCATTTTTCATCCTTATGAAGTCTCTGAGCAGAAAGTATGCACTATACACTTTTTCTATAATAATGTGACTCATTGAGATAACCTATAGAAAAAAAAAAACTGTAAGAGAATATTTTCTTATTTGCCATGGCTACTGAGGCATTGCCAAAACTAGTATAAAATGAATTGCACTACTCAAACGAACTTTCACTAGTTCATCCCATTTTGTCCACCTTATTATCATAAAGACTTTAATTAATTGGAAAGACTTCAGAGAAAGATAAGAGTGCTTAGGCAGTTGCCAACATAGACTGGAGAAGAACTGTCAAGAGAGGTAAATATTTTAAGTACTCGTACAACAACAGTCTACAAGTATTTGTTGGGCATTATATCCACGGCAATAGCACAATTTTTCCATAGAGAGTCATACGTAGGAGAGAAGAGATGGAAATAAGTGAATAAGAATTTCTATTTGTGTAACATGGAATTCTTTTTCACAATGAAGCATTATTTCAACATAATGGCTAGCTTCTACAAAGCTAACTTACACCAAACATGAATATGAACTACTACTTCATGGGCTCAGCAAGCATAATGAATTATTTTTACCTCTAATTCTTGTGCACTTTTGTATGAAAATATAAAATCAAAGAACCACATCAGTGCTAAGAATCAATAGAGAGGACCTCAGAGCATGGCAGCAATTCAAGGAAAAATAGTTTCACCTGCCTTGATAGAGATTGAAATGAGACAGCAATAATAAAATCACAGCGAGAATTCTGCAACCATGCTCTCTAGGGAATAAAACTTTTATGAGGATAAGAAAATATTGTAAAAGTATTACTTCACAAAAAAAGAGCAATGAAAACCCTTTTCATCATAAAACCTGGTAATTCAGGGGACTTTAGAGGCAGTTTGCAAGTTTATGGAAGGACCTAGAGTAAGACAAAACTTCCGTACAGAAGCAAGGGTGTTATAGTGGAATGGTGGGTTTGCCTTGGAGTTAAGGGTAACTACTAAAAGGTTTCAGTGAATTTCTTTGATTTTTATTTGTCTGGAATTCTTTACTTTTAAACTTTGGGGAGACAAATGTAGCATGTCTGTAGCAGATGCAAAAGAACAACAACCTGGCTAAGTACAGGTCTAGTTCTGTAAATCTTAGCTGTGCTAATTAATACCTAAAACATAAGCAAGGAAAAAGCTCTACCCAGAGAAACACCTCAGCTGTTTCAACAGTGTTGCAGATGGGTTAAATCTTGCCTCACAGAGGGTTTAACAGAAGGACTCAACTAAGATCTTCAGTGGTACCTCCCTGTTCTGGATTTCTGGACTGGAGAAGAATCTGTAAGGATTACTCAGCACCCATAATGGTTGATCCTACAAGCACTTCAGATTGGCTTTACACAACTAAATTTCCCTCTCAAAGTACTTACAAGTCTAGATTCTTCTTGCAGTGACTACCATCTAGATACTCAATGAAGAAAATATATACTTTTAGATATGTAACATTTGCATCTCCTCACTTCTGCTGAATTTTCACTTCCTGATGTACTTTGGAAAGAGGTACAACATATTTATGTGGAAAAA
Source organism: Urocolius indicus (assembly GCA_013401255.1). NCBI lineage: Eukaryota > Metazoa > Chordata > Aves > Coliiformes > Coliidae > Urocolius > Urocolius indicus. The sequence goes on along the minus strand of WBNH01008019.1, from coordinate 159,368 downwards.
AGATTGATTTTTTTTTCCTCCTTTTTTTTTCATTTCTTCTGTACAACAGCAGTCAGAATAAAAGATAGCACTGCATTATATACTGTCATCTGAACTATATATAGATTAATATCACACAGATAGAATGTTGTTTTTTCTTATTTTATGGTGAGGGTTGTGTCCTGTTTGGAAGATTTTTAAGCGAAAGGGAAAGTCTACTGAAACCTTAATAGAGATCGTAGGTTCTATTGAGTTGTCCAAAATGATTGGATCTCTTACCTTGTATGTTAAAATTAATTTAGGATGCAACAGAGGTCATAAGTAGTTGCACTGTTTTTGTCTGTGATAATTTTCTTCATACAAGCCAGTATAAGGTTATAGTTTTAATTTTTCCCAGAAATAGTGTTGATAATAAAGTGATGTTGTTGTTAAAGTTGAAAGTGCTTACACAGTCTTTTTCTCACCTCCACCAGCAAGGAGGCACAATAAGTTGGGAAGGGACATAGCTGAGACAATTGACTCCAACTGACCAAAGAGTCCAGATTATTTGATGTCATGCTTTGCCTAAAAGGCTGGGTGAAGGAGGAAGGGGGTCATTTGGAGTGATAGCATTTATCTTCGCAAGAAACATATGGTGGAGCCTTGGAGACGGCTGGATATCTGCCTGCTGATGTGGAAGGAGTGAATTAATTCCTTGTGCTTTGCTTGCATGCACAGCTTTACTTACTAGGCTGTCTTTAGCTCAGTCCACAAGTTTCTTACTTTTACCCTTTTGATCCTCTTGCCCAACCCACTACAGAGAGGAATGAGCAAGTAACTACATGATGCTTAGTTGCAGGTTGATTTTCAACCGTGTCAGTAGTTGAAATTCTTTCAATGACCGCTAGCTTTCATACATCACTGCTGAATTTCATCTGGTATTGTGTCATCCACTGCTGTAGTTTTGAGGTTCCTTTTTGAAGTTCCCCATACAGTGTGTTTTACACCCGAGTAACCAATTCTACCACTTGCAGATGTTGCCATCTAATTGACTAACCTTTCCAAATTATTCCTATATTATTAAATAAAAACTATTCTGGCGTGAAGCAATGGAACAGTTCACTGTGATCTTACAGTCACTGAGGAGGATGACTACATACTTTTACTTTATAATCTACTGATTTTTACCCCACAATGATTTTCCTTCTCCAGTGACTACTTAGCTTCCTTAACAGCTTTTTGAAGACCAAAGAATTATGTTAGATTATTCCTTATTTTTTTCATTATTTTTAATGGCTTGGTTAAAAAACAGAAAAAACAACCCCAAACCAAAAAGCTAATAGAATAAGGAGGAATTAATTTCTTTTGCAGAAAAAAAATCCTAAAATAAATTAGTGTTAGTATTTTATCATCTTATTCTAAATAGAGTCTCCCTTAAATTCCAGGCTCTTTATATTTCTTTCTATTGCCTAGAAGTATACTTCATTGGAATAATCTGAAACAGCTTTCTCACAGTACTGTTCAATTTTTCTACATTGAACAGCTGCTGCTGTTAAATTCATCAGTACAGAAACTAAAACCCGAACACATTTATATAGGAAATACTCACATATTTTATCATATTATTCCAAAACTTCTGCTTAATGCAAAACCTGAAGGGTAATGTTCCTCTCAGACTACAGAGACTGAAAGCACTTCATTAAATTAGTATTGACATATAACATGCAAAACAACTGAGCAACTCCAGGTAGAATCAAAATTCACAAATTTTTTCAATTTTTGATTTTAACTCTTTTGAACTTTTTATATTCTTGGCATGTAAATTTCATAGTTGAACTCTTTCCCACTCACAAGTCAAACCTGACTTCCACAATTGTGAGATCCTTGAAATTAATATGTGAATATTGCAATTTGACTTTACCTATTTTTTTTGCCATCTACTTTAAAGAGTTAAGAGACACTGAAAACTTCCAATTTATCATCTCTAAAATCATAGAATCATAGAATCATAATGCAGAACATACAATTCAGAGTATACAGCATGATGGAATAAAATGGATTTGCATCAGTTTTGAGCCCTCCTTATCCTGAGCTGCTTTGCATGTCTTTAAATAAATTAGTTGCCTCTTTGAATCTTCCTAGGTCACAGGTAGGAGTGTCCAGACACCCATGAATTCCAATAGTGCCTGGAACATCACTGGGGTGGTCAGTTGGGGTTCTTCCAGCTGTGCCCTGGCATGCTCAAAGTGCCTGTTTTCTCCAGTGCTTATCCAGAAAACAGCCTAATGACCATTTCCTTGCCTTCCATGGCAAAAGAGCTCTCTTCAAGATGATTCTTGAGCCTTTAGGGTCATGTCTGGCAGTTCTGGTGGTCTTTACCATAGAAAAGGGGAGATGGCTCAGGTGAAGATAGAGAACAAGCCATCACCAAGTGCATCGCCTCACTTTCCTTAACAGAGAGTCAATGCTGTGGAGTATTAAAATAAAAATATTCAAACTTTTCTGTCACTGTCCACCCTCCTTCAAGTAATTACTAGGACATCTCATGGGACAGGGTATTAAAGGATAAAGGGGTCCAAGATAGTTGGTCTGTCTTCAAGGATCACTTTTTCCAGGCTCAGGATCAGAGCATCCCAGTAGGTAAGAAATCAAGCAAGGGAGCCAGGAGACCCACATGGTTAAACAGGGAACTGTTGGGCAAACTCAAATGGAAGAAAAGAGTCTATAGATCATGGAAGGATGGAATGGCCATTTGGGATGAATATAAGGCTGTTGCAAGAGGATGTAGGGAGGTAACTAGGAAAGCAAAAGCCTCACTGGAGTTGTACCTTGCAAGGGAGGTCAAGGACAACAAGAAGGGCTTCTTCAAATGCATTGCAGATAAAACAAATGCTAGAGGCAATGTAGGCCCACTGTTGAATGAGGCAGGTGCCCTGGTGACAGAGGATACAGAGAAGGCAGAGTTACTGAATGCTGTCTTTGTCTCTGTCTATACTGCTGGAGACTGTCCTCAGGAGCCCCAGACTCCAGACAGAGTTAGGTTAAAGGAGAAGTTTTGTGTAGTTGATGAGGACTAGGTTAAGGATCAGTTGAGCAGTCTGGATGTACATAAATCCATGGACCCCGATAGGACGCAGCCGCAGGTGCTGAGGGAGCTGGTGGAAGCCATTGCTAAACCACTCTCCATTATCTTCAGTAAGTCGTGGAGAACAGGAGAGGTGTCTGAGGACTGGAGAAAGGCAAATGTCACTCCAGTCTTCAAAAAGAGTAAGAAGGAGGAGACAGGTAACTATGGACCAGTCAGCCTCACCTCCATCCTTCGAAAGGTGACGGAATGACTTATCTTGGGATGCTGTCTCCAGGCATTTAAAGGACAGGAGAGTCATTAGGAGAAATCATGGGGAAGTCATGTTTGACCAAACTGATAGCCTTTTATGAAGATGTAACCAGATGGATAGATGGTGGTAGAGCAGTGGATGTGGCCTGTATCTAGTGGAGTGCCTCAGGGGTCAGTTCTGGGACCAGTACTGTTCAATATATTCATTAATGGTCTTGATGAGGGAACAGAGGGCACTGTCAGCAAATTTGCTGATGATACGAAACTGGGGGGAGTGACTGACACACCAGAGGCTGTGCTGTCATTCAATGAGATCAGCACAGGCTGAAGGGTTGAGCAGGGAGAAACACAATGAAATTCAACAAGAGTAAGTGTAGAGTCTTGCATCTGGGAAACAATAATCCCATGTACCAGTACAGGTTGGGGAATGAACTGTTAGAGAGTAGTATAAGAGAAAGGGACCTGGGGGTCTTGGTGGAAATGACAGCTGTCAAGAGGATGGAGCCAGGCTCTTCTTGGTGATGTCCAATGATAGGACAAGGGTATAAGCTGGAATATAAGAAGTTCTAAAGAAATACAAGGACAATTTCTTCACTGTAAGGGTGACAGCACTGGAATAGGCTGCCCAGTTGAGCTGTGGAGTCTCCTTCTCTGGAGACATTCAAAACCCACCTGGATGAGTTCCTGTGTGACCTACTCTAGATGGCCCTGCTCTGGTAGGGGAGTTGGACTAGATGATCTCTCAAAATCCCTTCCAATCCCTGAGATTCTGTGATTCTGAGATGTGCCATGTTCCTGTCCTCTTAGACAATGAAGATAAACAAAGATGATTTTAGTTTTATTTGCACAGTTAGTTTTACTTCCAGGATCCATTGAGCCTCAGCACTTTCACTTCAATCAGTGTTGTTTACTTAACTCACTTTCATTACTGCAGTCTTTGTATGTGCATACATTATGTAGTTTTTAATATTTATGCAATGAAATAGTATTATTAAATGTATGTTATTATGAAATATAAGATATGCACTAGTTTAAAGAACTGTGAGGCAAGCTGACTAATTCTTAGACTACAAAATACAATGTGAAAGTGTCACACTGATAAAACACTTTCCAGTGAGATACCTGGCCTTCAGACTGTTAGTTGGTGCTTTTCATTTTAAAGCATAGACTGTACTGCCCAGAAAGAAGATTCAAAAATATCTATTTTGGACTAGCCTTTTTCTTGGCAATTTTGAAGGCTCATCTCTTGATCCTGGTGATGATAATGATCTATCATGAACTAGGACAAACCATTTAATTGTCTGGACCTCCTGATTTTCACCAGGAATGCCATATCACCAAAGGATGTCAGACTCCTAGATACATGTTATTTGTTAAAAGCTATCTGTGGGATAGTATTAAATGGAAATATAGAAAAGGAGAAAGACACAAGGTCATTTGCTTTCAGAGTAACAAATATGAATACTTTCCTGAATACAAATACCTTTTTAAAAACCTCAGTGAGGTTACCAGGAAAGATATTAAACTTCTGAAACCCTATGTATTCCCATGTTTTTCTAACTACTTCTTGATGCTTGATGAATATGTTTGTAAAGCCTTATACATTTGTGTATCTCACTAAAGCTACATCACTCACTTACTCTACTGAAATGTCCAGTGACTTTTTCATAATGATGTGAATTATAGTCCTGGTAGTGAATAGTTTTACTTTTCTTCTCTTAACTGCTGATAGTAATATTTCAAAATGGATACTGTTGAATCACTATATGTAAAGCTGACTCAATGTATAAAGTTATACTTTAATTGTAAAATAAAATTAATCTTAGTAATAGATTTTATGTAACAAATGGTACAGTTTAGCAAAATGGCAACAGTTGAGACAGCTAGTCTGCAAACATTATTTGGTGAAATTTATGCTTTTCATTTTATAGTTACTTGCTTTCCCTTCATGTTCTTTTGTTGATTAATTTTCACTTTTGTGCAGTTTCAGATGAACACTTGTATTTACACTTATTGGATTATGAAACTCATAAGAAGCTAAGACATGAAATGTTAGGATTTAGGTGCAAGGAATTTTAGGATTACTAAATGAAATATTGTAGGATAATTTTCTTTGTCTAATAGATAGTCATTAAGGAGTATTTTTTCTTCTAGCCTTGACCATTTCTACTACTAGTAACAAGGCCCATTTCTCTTGGCAGACTGGTTTGAGTTTTTTGTGGTTTTTTTTGCTTTTTTTTTCTTTATTTTTTTTTTTTAATTTAAACAACAAATTCATCCCTGAAAGATCTTGACTTTATTAAGACTTCATTTATACAATTTATACACTTTCATGTCTCCTCTATAACAGTCTCATATAACTATTTCCCTGTAGCATAGAGCTATTGTCTGGCTACATGTAACTATTTCTTTGTAGTCAAGTGAACATCTAGCTCCAAGTTTATAGAAAAGCTCTTATAGCTTAAGGGACAAGAATTCACCACATTCATGAAAATTTCACCCTGAAACTAAGAAGTTGGATTTTTGTTAACTAAGTTTAAATCAACAAGAAACATTAATACTTAAAAATATAATACAAAATAATTTGCATCCTTGTAAATAACACGTAAAAACCCACTCTAAGGAGATCTCTCTTAATATCATTCAACACGAAGTTTAGGGGAAGAAAAAGCAGATACTAGATAACGTTCTGGCTCCCTTACATTCCACAGAATTAGAATTGAATGTGTATGTTTTCATTAAAGACTGTTTCTAAGCATTTGTCAAGTATATTTACACACATTTATTCAATCCACAGGCTTAAAGTTTAAAGTAAAGCAGATTGAAAACTGCTGAGGTACTCTACAGTCCTGAGGCCATACAAAAACTTTTAGAAAAGCAAGCATTTTCAAACACTGTTGCATTTAACAAGCATAGTTACATGTCTAGTATTTCAAGTGTGAAGCTATGAACACTACTGACAAATGATAAAGGGAATAGAACTTTATTAGAATATTTTAACTTTCTTCATTAAGGATTTATTTGTTCCTACTTATGGGCAGATTTTGTATTTTTATGATATTTGGATCTACTCACATTTGGAATCTAAAGTTGAGTTTGTTTGTATTGACTGCGAAGTTGTGAGCGAAAAGTTGTGTTAATAAAAATAATGTACCTAATGTAGAGAATTTTATTCTCCCAGTAGTTCTTAGTTTCAAATATATTATCTGAGATGCAGACTTAAATTACCAAATATTTCGTTTTCTTTATGCATAGATTCTGTTTTTATTAATACCATTCCTGAAACATGTCTTCACCCAATGAGAAATGTACTAACCTGATCAAGGTTAACCTGCTTTAGCACGGACGGTGGACTAAAAGATCTCTAGAGGTCCCTTCCAAATGCTTACCATTCTGTGATTCTGACATCAGGCCTTTAAAATGCAGCGTCACATTTGAGAGGGGAAAGCAATATGGCATATAAAACAATAGATAACAACTTTAAATTTGGAGCTGAATGGTATAAGTATAGTTCCATTAAATGGAAAGATGAGAAACAAATGAGAATGGTAAACTTAGAATCTACCAAAATGAGTAGAATCTTCCTATGCAATTTTATAAATATTCTAAAATCACTGTAAGTCTTTCTCATGAGAAATTAGTATCTGGTCAATTAGGATTGTCTCTTAAAAGACAATATTATTTTAAAATGTTTTTATTTTCTCTCTCAAAACTCCCTATGAATATGAACCATTTAACTTTATGTTAATGCTACACTTTGTGTAAAACAAAAGCTTTGAGGACATCTTACTCAAAAACTGAGGCAAAAAGTAAATTTCCGTTTCATGACCATAACAAGATTGTTTTGCTGTTTAACTTAACACATAAATAACATTATGCCACAACCCCTAAATTTTGACAATGAATAAAGCAGTAACCTTATTTGATAATTTTCTGAGTTCTGTATGATAGAAAAAGTAGTGTAAATTTATCAGAGACGCATAATTCTCCCCAGAATAAGATTCTAGAAGAATCTAAGTCTTCATTCAGAGTTGAGCTCAATAAAAAAAATAGCTAAGGTTAAGATCTTGGTATCCCACAATGTGGATGCTGCTGGTTTAATACATTCCATATTATGCAGATGTTTTCATAAAGTTGAAAAATCTAATGCAGTTAAATTTCTTTAAGGATGTGGAAACTTACAATGACTTGACCAATTTAGTGACATTTAGAGAATTAATGAGATATTGCATTAATATGCATCATGTGGAACTACTATTACACTCTGAAAGGGACCAATAGACCACTATTCTGTGTCTGGAAGTGATCAGCAGTCAATAACTTCATTCTCTCATAAAGCACTTAATTTCAAAAGGGAAGAGTTCTGCAACCTCAACAACTCTTCAGTGCATGGTTTGAATCAGGAATATTGCTACTTCTAGTACTGCTGCACATACTGTTCTTATTCACACAAATGTTTGACATTCTTGATTCTAAATAGGAATTTCTCTAAACTAAGTTCTGTGGTAACAAGCTGTAGTTTAATTACAATTCCTATAAAATCTGGGTTTATCTTATTCTTTTTGATTCAGGCTTTTGAGTGTTTTATATTTCTCATTTGTGTAAAGAAACTGAGCAGAAGCAAAGGAAGGGTACCCACATGAGTTAAGTTCTCCCTTATCATGACTCTGTGCAGTAATAATATGGCTACAATATAATTATTTCATGTTTGTTGTCTTAGACTAGACTGAATAAATAAACATCATTCACAGGCATTGCCCAACTGTGTCAATATTGGGCAGCGTTATAGTTATCTACATGCTCTCACATTGGATTTTCAGTTTATCTTTGGGTTTGAATTTTGTGGGTTCTTAATGCTTGAGAGTGTGGGATAATCTTGAGATGTTTTCAATATATCTGGAATGTATGCTACCCTCAATTACTACTCTTTAGGTTTATCAACCTTCTAATTTAGACTTATAGTGAGTTTTCTGCAACAAAAAAAAAATAAATAAAAGGAAATAGACAGTACAAAGCAAAAAATTTCAGGAGGTCTTCTGTTTATTTACAAATATGGAGTTTTGACCGTAAATCTTTTCCTCTCTCTTTCTTTCAAAATAACTGAATCTTTTATGGTTCAATACACAAAACTTATTATCTTGGAGCTACCAAGGTGGATGATGCAAAACAAAGCGAAGTTATAACATCCTTGTGCCCGTTCCCCACAATTTCCAAGTTCCCTTTTATTTCTACATTGCTCTGCCTGCACACCCAGAATACTCTTAAGTGCAAATACACAGCAACTACAGTCCTATTCCTTGTGTTCTCTCTCTTATTCTGTGTGCCTCTTCAATTTCCTTCCTCTTCTTGTATCCTCCTATGCTTCTTATCACATAATTCATCTTCCCTATTCCTTCCTTCTTCCAACCTAGATAAACTCTGTATATCTCTCTTGCTGCTTTCTTCATTGATTTGTTCAGGTTCAAAGGTTTGTTTATGGAAAAGGTAATGAAAAAGTAGTATTAATTAAACTCTTGCAAGCTCCTCCATGTTTGGACCTTTCATTTCTCAAATTTATGAACATATACTGATCAATACTTTTTCTAAATTTTCATCTTTAAAAAAATAACCAATACATTTCAAAACTGGAAAATCAATTTTTTCTGTCTTGCAATGTTGGCTGTGAATAAAACATACGTTTTGAAAATTACTAGGAGACTGGCAGCTAATTCTACAATATGTGCTCTATATTTGGTAAATTCCTCTTACTAATTAATAAAATAATAGATTTTGAGAAAGTTATTTATTTTCTGTGAAAATTTTTCAGCAATAATCTCTGAGATTCCTTTAAGAAACCATTCCAAAAAACTCAGAAAATGAGAATTCAATTGAATAGATATTAAGTGTGAGTTTGAAAAAAAATCTCCAAGAAGGGAGAAGTATTGCCTCTTCAGTATTTAAAAAGTAAAGCTTAACTAAGAAATGTCTTTATTAATATGTTTTAAAACCAAACCTTCTTGGCTTCTTGTCAAAGAATTTTACTTCAAATTCCATAAAAAATATTCTTACCAAGCTAATTTTGAAGACTTGTATTTAATCTCCAATGAATCTTCAGAGTGCAAGTTCAAAAACACTAAAGACCCAATCAATAAAACTCGAAATCAGCCTTGCAAATCATATTGCCTACTAAGAACTGCTATTAAATTAGAGTCAAATCGAGTTACTCAATAATAAAAACCAGATGCTTCTCATGTATTAGAAGGTATCCTTAACACAAACCTCCACACACCCAAAGACTTTTGCTCCAGATGTTTGCTCCAGACTAGTAGGGTCCCCCTTTGGTGAGGATTCCCACATCTTTGTCTCCTGGCTTACTGAGCTGTGAGGGCCCAGACACATGGTCTTGAATCACAGCCCTTATCCACTTTGGTATTTCCAGCAGCTCACAAAGGAAATAAATAATGCATTTATTAGGCAGACTATATGTTTGCTTTCTTAGAGCAATACTAGGATTTTTTTTGAAAAACAAAACAAAAAAACAACAATCTGACTGATAGTTACATTTCATTCTAATCTTTTGTGCACAATGCTGCCTGTATCTGTCCTTGGTGGGGTAGTGGGTCAGCAGCAGCCCTCATACCATCCATGTCCCAACAAGGCAAAAGGGCTCCTGGTATGATAGTACCTGAATGGAAGCAGAACTGCTCAGGCAGAGCTCCTTGTCAGCACTTGCCTTTACAGCAAGGAGATTGGGGTCAACAAAGTCTCCCACTGCAGACAACTCTTCCCATAGTACAGTGCAAGAGGAGGGAAAAAGGCCATATGTCTGCTTTGAACACCTGCATGGTTGGCAGCAGCATTAGTAATTGTATCAGGTGTGTAAATTTCTATCTGTTTAAGTTGGTGGCTTAAATCTGGACACAGCGTGAAGATTTAAACTGAATTTTGATTCTGCTAAATTTATGGAGCACTCAAAATTTTGAAAAGTTGCATACATTGTCTCATTATTTACTTGTTCTATGACAGCAATTAGAGAAAAATTAGTACACTATTTCCTTATAAAAATGTCTAAAAATGTATTGGGAGTCCATGTTTATGTGAGCACTTCATATGCAGAAGCACAATGCAGAGACAGCACTGATTACTTTATATATCCTGCAATTATGTCACTCATGAAGTTTATGGTCAAAAAGTTGTAAAACTGCCGATATACCTGAAGTTTCTCTTTTAAAACTTTTGCGCATGTTGTAAATCAACAAAATACAAGCTCTTAATGCCCAAGATATTTTGGGGAAAATGTAGCATCACTTAAAAATATTGAGTTAGGTTTTCATACTTGCCACTAATATTTACATTTTAGCCATTCTGGTATGGTTATACTTCAAAACTCAAGTAATAGTAAAGATACCTCTACATTCCTCTCATATCAGAAGCTGAACACTTCAGAAGAACAACATACATTACAGTATTTTGTAATAAGGACTCTCAAAATCCCTTTTATCACCACAGGAATCATGTACTTCACCAGTCACATCCTGAGTAAATGCCATCTAAAGACAAAAATATGTTTTTAGTAAAAACCTCCTGGTGACTGTAACCAGACTGCCAGCAGTGGTACATCATATGGACTTGAGTATGCAGTCTCATCCCTAGGTTTGCATGCGTCAATATAGGTTGACTACTGCTGATAATTCTCAGACACTGTCTTCCTATACTGTCACTGATGATACACAAGGGCAATATGTGAATTACAATGTCTGAGCATAGTTCTTCACAACACACAACCTAGAAATAAATATTTGGGCACTAGGATTGAAGAAATTTAAAGTGCATATGGTAAGATACACATTGTTGGACAAATCTAGCCTAACTATGGAGCAAAAGGACAAAGGAGCAAAGCATATTAGTTACAATAGATCAGGACTGGATGATCTCTAAAGGTCCTTCTCAACCCCTACCATTCTATCATTGTATCACTCTATGATCCACTGTTCCCTATACCTCAGCTCTCAAAGGTGTCTTCTCACAGTGACACCAGCTTTGGCAGCAGCCCTCAGACACAAAGCTCTAAATGCATAGCTACGGCTTGAATCAGCCTTGCCACCAAGGCTGGTGACCTTGTTGTAAAATCCTCAAAATTGCCTTCAGAATCCTTCTGTATAGTCCTGTATACTGCTGTGAAAAGAAGCCTTTTTCATCAGCTCAATTGCAGTTTAGTACAACATAGTATAAATCATACTTTAATAAAAGTTTTACATCTCAAAAATTCTCCTCTCTATAAAACACTGCACTGGTACACTTGAATCTGAGAGTTCAAAGCACTTACAATGTAAATCCCCTTCAATTGTGTAAACTAAGCATATTTGGGTTTTTTGAAGAGGCAAAGGCCCTCAAAAACCCACAAGATTCTTGCGACAAACTATGATACAGAACAGCAACCAAGGATCCTCGACACAGGACGTGGATACTGGAGGCGTGTTCAAGCCAAGTTTTCAGCACTTCTGGTCACAGGCTACCATGGAATCTAATTCTAGACTCAGACTGAATAACTTTCTGGGGCAACTTTCCAGAAAACCAACTAGTCATGGATTCGGTGCACTCCAAAAACTACCCTTAATCTAAAGGGGAAGATCTTTCAAAGGATAGTGAAGTTATTGTGGGAAAATTGCCATCTGATAATTTATTTCTAATATGGAAATTAACAAATTTGTCTTAGCAAATTAATTGCAACTAAAGAGATGAAGAATTTTGGGACTATATTTTTTTTTTTCACACCAGTGCAGTGCAATGCAAAAAATCCAATAGTATACATACATAAAGAGATATATAAAACATTTCTTAAATGTGTAAGTCTGTTGTGATAGTGCAGTCACTCGAGGGCTGGGTGCATGTTAGGGAAAAGTGAGCCTTACAGTGCTTTTAGCATCCAGGGACTTTTCCTGAAAAAAAACGAATTGTCATACAGAGCTTAAGCAAAGTCAGTCCCATAATCTCAAGACAGACCTACAAAAAGGGCTGTACCAAACAGCTTATTCTTCCTAAGCTGAAGAGTCATAACAGAGAGGTCTCATGAACAGTTTAATTTGAGTAAGCTTTTGCAATCTGCCAACTTTATAAACATGACTGATCTCACTCTTCTCTGAAGCCATCAGTGTATCTATTCCCTGTCCATCCCTGTTGCCAGTATATCTGCAATGTACTACATTCTTTGTCATGACTATCTTATGTCAGGAAATGAAAAATCAAAAAAGGAGCAACGAAGGAATGTATGTAAACCACAAGTACTTGGTAGTAGAACAAGAAAAATGAAGAAACCTGCATTTCCCAGATAAACCTATATAAATCTCTCTCAACCATGGAGATAAAGCTTTAGCTGAGGGGACTCATAACATTTCATTAAAGGTAATATATGCATAATATATGTATGTTGACTACATTTAAGAAAATATAAAATGTTCCCCCTCTCCACTTTTTACCCATCCACAAAAGCAAAGCAGGCAATACACAAGGTTGTTCTGAAACTTAGAAAAATTATTAGCCTGTTATTCTGTATCTGCATTCTCTTGCTGAGGCTTTTGGTGCAATTGTTCAAGCATATCAGCACGAATCAGACTCAAGCCAGACAACTAAATTAGTTGGAAAGCCTCAGAGTACAATTGTTTAGAGATCTTTCTGTTCAAAAGGAGATGCAACAAAGACAGTAGAAAGTAATGAGATTCATGCCTATTTTACTGTAAGATCAAGCAACACATCAATCACATCTGCAAAAGAAGTGATAAAAAGCCAGGAATTAGGTATTTCTGAACAAATGAAAATCTCATGCTAGAAAAAGGGAGGCATGATCTTTGACTTTTTATTCAGACTTTTCAAGTATTCTTGAAAAGACTTCATCAATGTGAGTCTTGCTCTTACTGTTTCTAGAAGTAGTATGAAAGTAGAGGTGGAGGGAACAAAAGAAAATAATTTGTCAGAAATTTCTACATAAATGATATAATTTACAACAAAATACAGCTGAAATATCCAGAAGCCTTATACAAAATTAAACTACCAAAAAGATCACTCTGATGTAAATATTTTTACTATATGAGAAAAGACAAAGTTGAAACAACTTAATTCTTCTGTACTATGTAAAGCATTAGCTTTTCAATCTTGTGTTTAACTGTGCCATAAAAGTAATAATCACATTTAAACAGGGCCTGCCAGATGTATTTAATTTTAGTTTTATTAAAAATGCTAGAAATTACTTTATTAGACAGACAAATGTCATATGACTTTAATCTACAGAAAGATCTCAAACTGGCTGTGCCCAAAACATCCAGATTCTATGAGTGTATCTGACCTATGGTTATTAACTCAGAACTATCTCTTTAACTCTCTTTTTACATGTCTCTGGATACAGGCACTGTGGGCTGCAGAAGAAATTCCAAACTCTCCCTAGCTCTCTGAAGTGATTCAGCTCTTAAGACAAATAGGATCTGTCAATAAAGTGGGTTTTCACTGTGCTGTAAGCTTCTGTGTTGTGAACAAGGTTTAAGGCCTTGGATCTGGTTTAATCTTTACTAAGGAAGTTGTGGCAAGCAAAATAATGTCAAGTAGGTAAATGTCTGCAGCCAGCTTTTCTGTAGGATCAAACTTTTGAAATGCCGAGGACTCGCCTCTCCCAAAGAAACCACTGTGAGTTGCAGATCTGCTGGATCTCAAGATTTGCCCCAAAATATCCTAATGGATATTTCTTCTATATGCAAGAAGCAAAATAAAGTCACAAGGATGATAACATTATGGCTTCCTTGCAGGAACAAATAAGTTGGTCCTATATTGGAACATATCCACGTGTAGCTATATAACAGAGTACATTTATTTCCTACAGAAGCAATGTAGCAATATGAGTACTGTGTGACTGAGTAATATTCCAACCACACTACAAAGGTAAAAAATGCCAGACTTCTAAAACAGATAATATGTTTTATGACTGTAAAATGAAATCATGGAAGACCTAACTCCATCCAGCTGTTCTTAATAGAGCTTTTTTTCCCCTTTCTTTTTCATTCTCTACCTTAATCCACTTCAAAATTACCTCACAGTCTCATTCATTTTTGCTTGTAATTTGATAACTCTTACAAAAACAATGTATTTCACATTACAGGGCAAAAACCTCAAATTAAAAAACAGAGAAAGAAATACAGAAAATGTATGTTCATTAAAGCTGAAGATGCTGAATGAAAATTTGCATAGCAACCTGAAACTATGACTTATAGAATTACAAATTTTTCACTTATTTGAAGGACAGACAAAACATTCCCACATTTTGTGTGTCAGTTCTATTTGATTCAGCTTAGTATAAACAATCCTCCTTATTTTGAAACTAATTGAAGAATTAATAGAAAAAGATTGAACACCTGTTGTTCTGTTGGCAAAACCCAGCAATTACAATGTTTCTTCCTAGTGAACTTAAACTACAAAATCAAAATTCTAATATAGAAAAGGAAGAAAAAATATTGGTGACCAGAGTCCTTTTGAATCCACAGAAGATACTACAGTTTTTATCCAGATTTTGAGTCATTTCTGTCAAGCTTCATCGATTGATGGAGGTGTACTCTTTATCCCCCAATTTAGCCACTGCTTCCTTAAGCATTTTCCATTATCTTGGAGTATTTCTGATTGACTCAATCTCGTCTCTCCTCTTTCCCATACCCTTTAAGACAGGCCTAAAACCCATCATACATTCACCAAACTATCATGCATATCGTCTTTACCAAGTTCCTATTACAAACAATCACTGAAAAGAAATAATATAAAAAGGTAAGACTAAATCCATTTTCATCTCCTTTTTATTCCTTATCTAGGAAAGTGGTTAGACAAGCCTTAAGCTGAGGTACAGTCATTGGAGCCTGTAAGCAAGTGAGTTTTTGAATAGGTGGAATTGAAAAAGAAAACAGTAACCAAAACACATCAAAGAGTCAAATCCACTTAAAATAAACATTCTTAGTTTTCCTTGCTGAAACAAGACCTAAACCAAGTAATTGCTTAATATTTTGTTTAAGTCCCTGAAATAAAAGTAAAGCAAGAGATGTAGGGGTTTGAAACCTATTTTCTGTTAACTTATGAGCACTACAACCACAGCTCTCACCCCCAAGTGGGACAGTCATGTTTCACCCTCTTCTCAGCCCGCAGGAGTCTGGCATAGTCACAGCTCTCATCAGTGGTGTCCCTCTGTGCACAGCACCACAGGAGCTCTTTGGCCTTATATTAACAAACCATAGATTCATTTCTGGCAAAATTATCACTCCTACTATTATTAATTATAAATTACCAAGTTCTACTCTTTTTAACTTTTAATGGATATGTGCACAGAAATCGTATCATTTTTTTCCAAGCTAATTTGGAATAAACAACACTGGTCTACATGCTCCTATTTGGCAGTAATGCCTTCCACCACACTGACGAGACCTGATCTTTCAGGTAATCTTCAGAAGCAAGCCTCACTTAAAATTTGTGGTAGAAATACAGGCCCAGCCATTTTCCCTCTCATTTTACAGCTGTTTCTAGGAATAGCTAAAATATTAAAACATTCACTATTTGCAGGTTGTCCCCCAGCAGTCCATGGGGGACCACCGGGAAGCAGAGACCCACTCGCAGCCCGTGGGGGAGGTGCTCACGCCGCAGCGGGTGGATGCCTGAGGGAGGCCGTGACTCCGTAAGAAGTTCATCCTGGAGCAAGTTCCTGGCAAGACCTGGGAGTCCGTGGGGGAGGTGCCCACGCCGGAGCAGGTTTGCTGTCAGGACTTGTGATCCCGTGAGGGGACCCAGGCTGGAGCAGCCTGTCCCTGAAGGACTGTCTCTCCCGGTGGATGACCCACGCTGGGCCGTGTGTGAGGAGCTGCCCCGTGGGAGGGCCCATGCCGGAGCAGATCGTGAGGAGCTGCAGCCCATGGGAAGGAGCCACGCTGGAGAAGTTCATGAGGGACTGTCTCCCGTGGGGAGGGACCCCACAGTGTAGCAGTGGGAAGTGTGAGGAGGCCTCCTCCTGAGAAGCAGCAGCGGCAAAGTCCATCTGTAATGAACTGACTGCAACCCCCATCCCCCATCCCCTGCACCGCTGGTGGGGGAAGGAAAAGGAGTCCTGGGAAGTGGAGGGGTGGGGGGAGGTGTTTTAAGATGGTTTTATTTCTCGTCTCCCTGCTTTTATTGTTTCTTCGATAAATCAAACCTTTTTCTCCCTAAGTTGAGTCTGTTTTGCCTGTGACGCTAATTGCCGAGTTTGATCTCTCTGTCCTTATATCAACTCACAAGCAGTTTGTTATATTCCTCTCGCTCTCTCCTGTCCACCTTAGGAGGGGGAGTGATATTATGACTGGGTGGATATTGGCCTAAACCACCACGGTAGATCAGAGTCAGGTTGACACATTGTGTAAGGACATTGATGCTGAGACTCCATAGCAGGATTAAGCTGTGCCACATGGTTCATGAAAAGTGGAGCACAAGTAGGCTGCAAGCCATGTGATGTGAATGCAGTGTCATGTGACACTGAATTGTGCAGGCACAAAGAAAGAGTATCATAAATACAAGGAAAAGCAGGATCAACTTTTGACACTGTCCATCACTATCCAAGTAGCAGTGTGAAATATTTTTTTTAAAGTATTGTACAGATGTGGTTGGTTGCTTTCAAAACCTATATAACAAAAATCAACTGTATAAGATAATCTATTTCTATGAAGAAAGAATAGTGTTAAGTATTAGATACTTTTCTGAATTTATAAATCTGAATAAACTTCAAGAGCTTTCCTGTTAATGGAATTAAAATAATAATAAGTCTTTCCTTAAGTATCTGCAGTACATAGTCACAGTCCACTAAGACAACATGTTAACATCGTTCATAACAGGATGTAAATGAAATAACCAAGTCATCAGGACTATTTCAACATCAATAAAGGCTCAGAGTGATTATTATGTACAGCTATGACACAATACCTTTTTACATATTTTCCCTGATCAGATCAAAGTGGTGATGAATTCCTCGATGGCTCAAGTGTGCTCCAAGGAAAGCTAGAAGGTTGTACAGTTAACTCCCAGGGTGTAACTCTAAACCATACAACCTACTACCTCAACCCGGATGCACACAGCTTCCAACGATGACCATAAAGTCTTCTTCACTTCTTCAGTCTTTCTTTGAGATCTGACAGCAGCCACAAGCCTATATATTCCCTATGGGGGAAGGTTTTCAACTATGGTTATTCCCCACTTTTCAGATGATAAAGGATATTCTTGGATAGATTTTTCTACTGTCAAAGAAGAATTTCTATTCTATCCTATCCTGTTTAAGTATGTATAAAGATATATATATTTTTGCTAGGAATGATGTAAGTCCAACTACATTTCTGGGAAGAAATGACCTTTGGTCTTATTTTCTAATAAAAATCAAATATAAATCTCTCCCTGTTTTGTTGTTTTTTTTTTTCCCCTACATTTTTTTAATGTAATACCGTGTAGTGGTACATTTAATAAAGCCAGGAGATGGAATATCCTACTCTTCCTCATTAGAAATCCTACAATTCCCTCACATCTCTTTGTAAATCTTAATAAAATACTAAGCCAAAAGTCCTTAAACAAACTGATAAAGGAAGAAGTCACTAATCAAGTTTGAAGATAAGGGAATGGACAAGAGAAGCTTTCCAAAACCAATACATAGTTTTGTCACTCACTTGGACTTGTCAAATACCACTGCAGTGTGTACTACATAAACTTTTGCCAGATCACCATACTGACACAGACCCATAGAAGCGAGCTTGTGCAGTACATTTCAACACAAGATCGGATCTACGGGTTTATGCCAATTGGCATCATTGCTTAGCATTTTCCTTTTAAAGTGAGACACGGAGACTTTAAACAAACAAACAGACGAAGCAATGTAATAACCAGTGTTTAAGAGTAAAAATATTGCCATCTATTGCAAAGAAGACTACTTCAAACCTAACTGCATAAATGGTGGATACGCCAAACAAGCTAAAGACTTGTATCTGGGGAGGTTTTTTTTTTGCAAAAGGAAGGAAAACTTTTTTCTTTTTTTAACAGGTTGATGGCACAATATCGTTTTGTCTTCAACAGGAATTAATGTCCTTTTGCACACACTTTGCCTTACCGATGAACTCTCAGCTCCCAACAACTCGCATCTGACTATAGCATGCACACAGCAGGCAAGACTGGAATCCATAATTGGACGTGACACAGAAGTGAACAATACAGGTTTGTCCTTTGTGTTGGAGCGCATATCATGTAGTACAGCTCAAACTAAAAATCATCCCAGCAAATCTTAAGAGCAATGAGGCATACAGGAGTGCAGATTTTGTACAATATTATAAAGACTGCTTAGCTCTTTCTTCATGTTATGGGTAATCTAAATCTGCTTTACAATAACTTTCTGATTAAACAACACCTACTAATCAAAGTAGAGAAGTTAATATATATATATATATGTATATATATATATATATATATATATAAAATTATTCACTAACCCACCAATCAATGCTATTCCCTACCAATACTAATGCAAGTACAAACATAATCTTGCAAAACTTCAGGGTCAACAAATACTTTGTTCCTGTGGCCAGCAAGCAGTACAATACAAGATATCACACACCAAATGTAGAGCGTCCTGAACAACAAATTGAAAACAGGTCCTTCAAGGCAATAACCAGAATAATTCACAAAGGTGAGGCACAGATACAGTTTTATATCTTACATATTCGAAATGAAAGCATTGATAAATACTGCATGTTTAAGTACAGTATCAGATAAATAAAAATAACTTGACAATACAGCAACAAACACAGCTGTAACATACAGGCAAAAGAAGCAGGTATAGTTTTAAAACCAGGTGTTACAGAAAGGTCTCATGATTTTAGCAGGTTACTGAAATCTATATGTGAGTAAGATTTCAATACCTTCCTCCCGCTAGTTCCTTCTGGAGGCCTAATTCTGCCATCATTAGTTGGGCAAAACTCCTTTCAAGAGAACGGGAGCTTTCAATAAAGTTTTTGAATCAAAGCAATGCTTCATTCTCTTGCAGACTGCAATGTGTATTTCTATTCTAGTTACAACAGCTGAACATTACTAAATGACCTCTTTTTTTTTTATTTAGTGGATTAAATCTTATGTGTTCAAGTATACCCTTTTGTATTTTAAAATGATGTTACTATATTTTCTAGAACACTTTATTTTAAACCTGCTTTTACTTTATGTACAACACTTCATTGTTCAGAAAGAATGGTGTTTTTATAACTGTTTTCTGTTGACACTGACGAGATAGAATACGTAAACCAAGCATTCTAACTGAAATAGTTATCGCAGTATCAGAAATAAGTATTCAGACTGCATATATAATTTACTGAATGATTGTTAAAAGTACTATAAAATTGCTTTTGCAATTTTCTTTCCTTTTTTTTTAATAGAAGAGATATTCCACATTTTGAAAATAATTGGTCACTGCATAATAGTGATATACTAGCAAATAGGTATATGTATTATAAATATAACAATAAATAGATGTGTTATATATTTACTAGGCATTAAAAAAAGAACAAATTATGTACTGATCTTTCAGTTCATTCTGAAGCTTCATGGAAACACATAGTATAAAGTCTACACAAACTACAATAATCCCAACTGAAAGTAGTCATTTAAAAAAGTTTAATATATATCTGTGAAGTTTTCTTTATAGGCTTTTTTTAAGGAAAGAAATTATTTTAAAACTGGCCTTCTTCATGTTCTCTTCATGTAATTTTAACAACAACAACAAAAAATTAAGGTCACTGTATTACCTTCGCTGCATTCTGGTATAATTAATTTCTTTATTTTCCTTTTTCATTTAATTCTTTTTCTTTCACTAAAAAAAAAAAGTGGAGAAAGATTTTGAAAAATCTTTTTTATATAAAGGATTTTCAGAATAACATGAAACATACACAAAATTAGTCATTATGCTTTTAAGTTATAAAACCAACACATTGCTGACACTCCTATCAAGGCCATGAGAAGACATGCTATGAACGTGCACGTTTTGGCAAAGGGGCTATTTATCATCTTTTTTCAGGTCACGAATATTTTATATTTATTAGGAATTCCAGAAGCATGCTCAACAAAAATAATCACTTTTTATTAAATAGCACATAAACTAATTTTGGACAGAATTTCCTATAAATACTAGGATAAACTAAATGGCTTAAATCAATAAACTTTTGCAAAACTTTACAGGTAAGAAAAATATAGATGTGATTACTATGATCATATATAGCATTTTGAAGAATTCTTTTCAGCTTATGAAAGCTTTGGTTTCTCAATAGATTCCAGTACTAATGACACACATAATTATCCTAAGTAACTATTGGGGAGGGCAATATCATCATAAATCTAAGAAACTCTTTCTTGTACAAAATGGGTGAATGGAGTTATATGTGTCATATACATAAAGTCTCCATTCAGCATTTTCCCAGAATTCATTGCAGAACAACAAAAATATAAGCTAGTAAAATCAGCATACAATCTTAGAAGTTACCATCTAATCAGTAATGAACAAAAAGTGAAGCATACATAACAAAATTTCTATTTTGTAAGGCCATAATATATTTAGAAAGCTTTTTATTAGGCAAACACCTACCATGAACATTTTGAAAAAAACCCATCAGTTCCTGATGAAAAAGACAGTGCAATTGTCAAAATATTTTCTCACCATATCCTTAATATTAATTAAAAAGACCAGGAAAATATTGAAAAAGAAATCCAAAATACTTAAACCCAATTTGGATGAGCTTTCCAAAATCTGTCAGAATGAGTTTTGTTACACTCTTCTAGTAACATGTTACAACAGATAGACAACCACTTTAAGAAAAAAAAGGCTCTCCAAAAGTGTCATATGCTCAAAACTTGCTTTAACTCTGCATGCACTTATCACAAACATTCTGAATGGGTATCTTAAATACTGTTTTCAGCTATTCCTGGACAAGTGCTGCTTTACCGAACATCTTAAAATAGTCAGTGCTACTAGCTGCAAACCAGACTTCCTTCACAAATGTCCTATAATGTGCTTTTTATTCCACTGCTTATTACACTGATTTCTTTGTAATGGATTTAGATAAAAATTGTAAGAAAATCCTATATCAATTAAGTCAATAATAACTTTAATATACTAGGAACAAGAACGATCCTTTCCTACAGTTTAACACTTTTTTTTTCTCTTCCCCTATTTAGAAACTGAAAGCATGAGTCACGCTATAAAGAAAGAATTTACTTTCCTTAGCAACCAGATCTAAATAACCACAACTTTCTTAGAGATAACCAAATCTTAGACTGAATAAAAGTAACATTAAGGTCTTTGCATAACTCCAGTGCTTAGCTAAGACGAAGTGTGCCTAACCGCTTATTTCTATAGACCCTCAATTTTTTGTTTACTTTCCATTTTTAGCAGTATTAGATCCAACACACTCTCAAAAAGTTAGTTTTAAAAAGTGTGAACAGCTGACTATGTTAAAATTAATACACAAGGACTCAGTTTCAAAACAACATGTTTAAAACGGCTTAAAAAATAAAGAGGAAAAAAAGTAAAAGAAGCTATACCTGATTTGAAAGGTACGTTTTCACCCAGTGCCAAACATTGTTATATGAGTAACAGTGAAAAAAACAAATAAACAAACAACTCCTTCCTTCTTTTTTTTTTTTTTTAACTGAAAGAGTCAATCTCCCAGGCTCATTTTGTTAAAATGTTTTAAGAAGCTCTAACACGTCCTGATGTCTCTGTAGTGAAACATGCCAGATTTTTTTTTTTTTGGAAGCAGGAGAGTCACTTTTTTTTTTTTCTCTGCACTCTTGTATGTAGGACAAACTCAGATTTGTTTCTTCTTCTTAGAGCTCCTGTTCTTTCTCGGAAGAAGACCAGGATGCTTGTCTTCTCTCTCGATCGCTCTTCTCGGAATTCCAGGCACAAAGCACTGCGCAAAAGCTGCACCAATCCTTGCCGCAACTGCATGCATAGGACTAAAGGTGGGGAGAGACCAGAAAATACACCTCTCCCCCGTGCTGGTTTTATAAATGGGGATTGCACAAATCTGCTGAAGCAAAGGGGTGAAAAGGCAAGGTGCCAGTTTGCTACACTATGCTGCAATGATCTCACGTTCAATGCTGTCACCCCGTTTGCCCAGTTCAAATGCCTGTTCATTAAACAGGAGAAAGGAAAAAAAAAAACAACAAACAAGCAGAAAAATAAAATCAACTTTTATCCTTCAGACACTCAGGAGTGCTATTTTAATCTACAGATCAACAACAAGAAAAATAAAACATGTAGTTTTAAAATGCAGTTATGAAGTATAAACGTGCTGCTTATATTTTCTTTCTCTCTTTTCTATTTGGAGATAAGAGGCAGAATTTATCAGGCGTGAAAGGGACAGCCTCCTGGTGGTGTGCCAAAAAAAGCCAGAATAAAGGCAAAGTTGTGCTTCAAAGCTCAATAGCTTGCTGAGTCTGGCTAAAGTCAAATATTAAGATCCACCATTTTCTGAGCCATGTAAGAAAAGAGGAAAAAAGTCAGAACAGGCGCCGCTTTCCAAGTCTCCGTTGGCACCATCACAAAATCTCAGCCGTAAGATCACATGATGCTTTGCCAAATGTGGAGTGCATTCCCATAAACCATTCTGCTGATATTGCGAAGGCAGCTATTGTCTAGTTTATACCCAAAGTTCAGCCCACTCTTCATTGAATTAGCTGAAAAACGCATCACCTTTGGGGGCTGGGAGCCATGGAAACGTCTACCTGGCAGGCTGCCCACTTTTTCTGCCCATCAGCCAGAGATGGAATTGTGCTGCCTAATGTAATGATGACTAGGAATGTGAAGAGTCGTCCAAAGTGAATCTGATTCTTGCAAAGCCTGCCTCATTTGCACAGCAAACTCTGGCTTCTTGTCATTAAAAGGGGAGGGGTGGAGGGAAAAAAAAAAAAGAGTCCTTCTCCTAAATGTAGCAATTAAAAGTCTAGTAAACATGCCGAGTCTGCAAGTTTCCTTCATAACATACTGAAATGGTTCCCAAAATAAAACACTTGGTATAACACAAGTTTTCTGATTTAAAGCAGTACTCGCTTTTCCCTGAGTTAATGTTGCATCCCCTGGACATTTTTGCTCCTTAAGGAAAAAAAATAAAACAGTACACAACAGATCTCTCATTTCTTCTTTTTACCTTTCATTATTACCTCCTGATTTTATCTAGCATAAATGATACATGTGTGTAGCAATGCCCACTAGTAACAGTGGGGATGCAATATTGCTGCAATCTCCCTCAAAGCAGTCTCCTGAGAAAGCTGGTTGTGTTTCCAGCAGCACAAAACCCTTCATCTGAAGCCTCTTATCTTCACTAGTGAGTAGGACAGCTGGTCTGCAAGTTTGCAAACCAGCATATTTGAGCCCAGTCTGCACCCTTCCTTCTTCAAAATGCGTTTAATCTGGACTTCATGAAAAGAGATGCGATCAAGCAGAATTTATAAAAGATTCAAGTTACTAAATAGACAAAGTAATAGACAACTCTTTTGCTACAGACCTGAAGTTTCGATCTTGCCCATCTAATGTTCTAAAGTAAAATGCCATAAAAAATGTCACTTCCAAAAGAAAATGCCATGTAACCTACAGAGCAACATACACATGCTCTCCCATTACCTAAAAACTTCATATAGAAGAATTTATCTCATAGCTCAGCACTGTGAGCAAATAAACAAAAATCCAACCACATTTCTACACCATGAAGCTTAATAGTTACTGCAAGAGAGATGTCTAAAATGTGGTAATTTCTCTGATCCTCTCCTTAAAATCAGAGCCATGGGAGGAGCCTCTATCTATTATCATCTGTACAAATGCTCCCATGAAGAGGAGGTTGCATGCTAAAGAGTTTACAGCAAATAAACTGGTAAGGAAGGGCAAACAAAGTGGAAGACAACAGGCTAGAAACTGTAACAGGAGGACAGGAAAAACCATTCCCAGGGCCACTGCAGGCAGTACTCTGCAGCTTGGCTACTTTTATGTTTTGTTTTACAGTTCTTTCCAGTTTCACTTTATTTACCTGGAGGAAATTGAAGGTTCATTACCAATGGAAAGAAATGTGAGAACAGTGGCTTTGAAGTGGAGGAAGATGGTTACAACAGCGTCACAGACCTTAGAGGGAGGTCCTGGGTCTGCCCACGTGTAGGAGGGCTGTGGAGGCTGGCTGCACCCCCAACAGGGAGCAGCGTGGTGCAGGCGGCAGCTTGGCAGTGTGGGGCAGCCCCTGCCTTGTTCCTGATGCAACACAGAAGCCTGCACGTGGATTTTGGCAAGGACAGGCATGGCTGTGAAGGAAAGAGTGCTCCAAGCAGCCTCCCTGGATGATGAAGGGTGATGCCAGTGGGGCCTAGAGAACCAGGAGAAGGAAGGTTCACAACAGCCTCGTAGCAGTGAGAGGCCCCAGGAGATAAGTATACCACCAGCAAATGGAAGCGATCTTTTTGGCTGCCAAGCCAGGGCACCTGGCCACAGCTCTGCTCTGGTCAACTGATGGGAGCTATCTGGCAGAAGAGAAACTTACTATGGACCCAGTAAATCAGCCCACAGCTTAGTTCCTCTCTTTTCCAGATTTGGAGCTTTTGAAGGGCCAGCAGCCAGAGAAAAGTTTTCTGATTCATTGACATGGTGTAACCTCTCACAAATGGTCTTTTGGAGTAAAGTGCCATGAGTATGTTTTTGAATCCAGAGACTCTTTTCCCTGTAGGCTAAAGATGACTGACTAGGTGCTACCAGTAAGTGGAAACACTGCTTGTCACTTCAGCTGCTTGCCACAATAGTCCCATGGCTCAGATCACAGGAATTGCACTGGCTTCCAGAAATCACAAGCAAAGTGCATATTGTTATGTCTCAACTGTAAAAATGGCACATGGGTGGATTCTCCCATAAAGATCTTCGAGATTAAATAATCACTTTGAGATTATTTAAAACTGAAGTAATTTATCCAGGCTCATAAAATTCAGAAAGCCAATTGAAATGTCTTTCATTAACAATTATTTAAAAACCAAAACTTGAGATTCAATTTTTATCATTTTAATAGTTTTAATATTGATTTGTGTCAACAGCTCAAACCAGATTTTAATTTTTTTTCTAATAAGGCACGTGGAACACAAGCTTCTTCATTCCACCTTATGTATTAGCATTAACCATAAAAAATGTTTATGTCACAATACATCATTGTCTTCAAAGGAACCACTCCCATGGCTGCAACCTACAAACCCACATGTATTTTGAACTATGATGAAAAATAATAGATTTACTACAATTCAGTAGAAACCTCCAACTGAAAAGAAAATTAATTTGTTTCCTATTCAAATTAACTACTATTATTATCAGTGATGGTATTTGAAAAGAACAAGGGAAAAGCCTGACTTTTAGATCTCAGAAGAGTGTTTGCCACTCATTACAAGTAATAGGCAGTTTGAGCTGGGTGAATCTGAGCAATAGATTTTGAGGGATGACAGGCACAGAATCCTACCCAGTCATTTTTATTTTCATATGTGGAAAAACAGTTCAACATGTGGCTAGCCTTCAATAATGAGTATTCACTTCACCAATATTCAACAAGGATGCTACAAAGCTGTAAAAAAAAAAAATCACTTGCATATGTGCCTGGCAACATTTAGAGTTATAGATCAATCTGAGAGTGCTTTGCCTATGAACTTATACAAGGGAGACACAAAGGAAACAAAAAAGACATATCTGTCCTGTTCATCTTAAGCTGAAGGAGGCAGGTGGCTGGGTGGAGGGAGGAGGCTGCACAGGACCAGCCTCTCCATGAGACAAGAGGACACCAATCCTTCTTCCATCCCGGAGGTAAGGAGAGGAAAAGAGGACAGAAAACCTGAGCTGGGCTGAGGGTCTCTGCTCACAGACAAATAAGGTTTCTGTGCCTGTACTCAGATCGCACAGGACAACCAGCAACCCTAACCTTAGCTTAGCAGGCAGTTTGCAAACTAACTGAAAAGGAAAAATCAAAGCCTTCCCTAGGCAATGGCAACCTGCACAAGATGTGACATAAGTACTGACAGAGAAAGAATCTTTCTTTGAAAGAAACTCAGCAACTCTTTCAGAGTGAAGGGAAAGAGAGAGAGGGAGAAAGGGAATCTCTGCTCTTTCACATGGTTGTTCTTGAACACAAAACCAAACTAGCAAGTATGCCACTGTAGTTACTACAAGTTAAAAGTTGAAAATAGACAAAAGTGAAGGGGATGTGCAAGTGATGGATATATTACACATTTCTGGATAACTTTAATGTACTGCATGGCATACACTTCTCAGTAAAGTAGTCTTGCTCTACAAATCCCATTCTCAAAGGCCTTAGTACATAGAGGTGACAAAAATTATTTGTAAAATACATACAAATGAAAAGGTATCATCTGCTTGCTACTTTCATTTTATCTTCAAATGGCACTGTGCCATCTGTTTTTTTCTGCCTTAACAGCACCAAATTAAGGGGCTAAAGCTAGGTACTCTATGGTAAAAGCCAGAAATGTCACGTATCATAAATTTAACTGTAATTTTCCCCTTTCTGAAATTTGCTTGAATAATATTGTTTTAAGTTCCTTCTCCTCTAAACTTTTCAGTGCTATATGTCACTTACTTAATCTTTACACTTTGACTGTATGGCTGGGTACCTAAACATCATGACCTTCTTTCTGCTTTGCTTTCTTATATATTTAAAAATAAATAAGTAATGCATATCCAATACTCTCATTCACACAAGAGAAGCCTTCTTCACAGATGTTTTAAGAAGATCAGCTATTCCCTTAAGAGTACAGATATTCGTAAACAGCAAAGGTTTCAAATATAATGAATTGAAACATCTGCTGCAAATTCAGATGAGCATTTTCCAACAACTGTTCCACAGGTTGAAGAAGTCACTCTGCAAACAAGAGCTACCCTTCTGTTCTTCACAGAGAAATGCAGCTATGATAGAAATAGGCAGCATGTCTTCAATGCCTGAGAAGCGCTGATCCTGAGAGGACCTCATAGTGAGGCCCAAGCAAAAGCCATGCTCTAACACTATGCCCCATTTCCTAGAAAAAAAACCCCACTTTATGGGTGATCATTCGGACACAGAAAGATAAGACGTGCTCCACAAACAATGAGACAGGTAAAAATGCTGTCATGTTGTAATATATCAAATAAAACCTGAAGATAGGAAGAGCTTTGCCAAAGACAAACCCTTCAACATACTTGTTTCAGTCTTATTTATATCACCACTGTCACTCCGGAAACATAAGCTCAGAGCAAGAGGTACAAAATTCAAACCTCCTCATATACACCAAGTCTCAAATATAGGAAAATATTTCTTACATTCTCTTTACCTCATTTGTCTTTTGCAGGTCTGAGTACATATACAACTGAGCATCTTCATCACCATTCATGAGATGAAAAAATCTGAAGCATCTATTTTTTTTTCCCAAATTTAAAAGCTTTTAGCACATCACTCTTCAAATGCCTAGGTAGCATGGCAGTTAGATGTTTTTTTCTAGTTCTAGATCCAAAGGTGCCTAAGATTAACTTGTTTCTGTAAGCAATTTATCATTACTGTATAAAGCAAAGAATATCTGGCACTGCTCAATGTTAAGTACACTGCACTGAATCGTTAAGTACTACTTTGAATTAATTTCTGAATACCATCTACATAGTTTGCACTAACTTGATCACTACCTTTGAAAACAAAAATCTGATGATATCTTGATCGACTTTCTGCTCACCAGAGTAGGAAGACAGTAAACACAGAGAACTGGCCAGCAAACAATAATTAATTCCTTACATGCCTTCTACTTGTGATAAAGAAACCAATGCCTAACTATTCTTTCCCTAACACCTCTTCAAAACAAGGACAAGTAAACCCAAAATTGAATCCAGAAACTGGTTTATTAATTCCTGATTTAGCAGCATGCTTAGTGCCTAACCTGGCCCAGTGTATCTCCCCTACCAATGCTGCAATCTCTAGTTGAGTTGCATTCCTACGTACGGGGAACATCTTCACAACAGCAATCCTCTCCCAAGCTTCAGAATGAGAAGTCCCCACGTATCTGGGATTGCATAGGTGTAACTCAGTGGAAAGCACAGATAGATTCCAATTCCCTACTGTCCAGCAGGCAGTGTAGCAAGTGTTCTCAGAGACACTTGCTTTTCTTAGGACTCATTCTTAACCTGAATATAAACCAGGAATGAAAAGGATGCTATAGGTCATTCCTAGTACCATTGATTTCTTAACTGGTAATAAACAGTTTCTATGTTTTCACTACATACCTTTCTCATACGACTCTGTATGAATCCTGACTACTTAGAAATCAAAATCTTATGTAGTGTTATTTAAGAGAAGCATTTTGCTTAGTTGCCTTGAGCCAAAAGTAGCCTTCAGTACAACACGTGCTATGCTCCCCCAGCTGCTATAACCAACTACAGTCTCACACCTCAATGTGCACAGTTCACTGCTCATGGGCAAAGACAGAAATATTTTTCAAACATAATTATTTCAGGAATGGAGTTACAAATGTCTTTATTTGTATATTCTTAAAAATCTGGAAATCACTTTCCAAAACATCATGTTTTGCAGTGAGGTATATATGTAGACATATCTAAACACACCCCACACATTTTGCTAATTTAATTACAAAAATATGGAGCTTGTGAATGAACTTTGCTGGGTTACATTCTCAGCAGGTTGAATTCTGCTAACAAAAAAAACCCTGGTCAGGTCATAATTCTAGAGTTGAAAAGAAAGAATGTGCAAATTATAGCCTGATGTAAGGTGTTTTTGATTCAGCAGTCTAAAGGATCAATTAGTTTTTAAGTAAAAAAAAAAAAGGGTAAGAAACAGTTTTCTTTATCCCATTTTTCAATTTCCTTGTTGTAAATTTTTGAGTCTGCAAAATAATCTCTCAGAAGCAGTGCAAACTTTCAAATCTAGATTTTTAAGTACTTTCGTATTAGAGAAATTAATGTTTCGACATGCAAATATTTTAAATATCATTCCAGATTTGGACTTTTTCAATATTTGTAGTACAAATGGCTACTCTTTTTTTTTTTTTCAGTTTGAATCAGTATAATTTTGTGATACAAATTTATGCTTCTAAATAATCAACATCCTCAGACAATCTGAGCAACACAGGGACAGAGGCAGGGGAGATCAAAGGCATGGAGACTTCTCAGAGATTAAGCAGGCTGTGAGTGATCAAAGGCAGGGGAGAGAGGACTCTGGATCTTAACTCCTACTTCCACTATATATGTATAATTTACAGGTTATTGAATTGTGGAGAGGGGAACTGTTTTTACCTGAAATATAGGTTAAAAATTCTTTAAAATAACTTTTTCTTCAAAATATGTAGGCAAGATCTTTCACAATGTACTTTTCAAATATTTAAATGGTGCTAATGCAAGCAACTTTCTTTTTAATTAATTGTAATTTTCTGACAAAATCAAACAAACAAAAAGGCACACTATGGCTTGTTGGTGTCATCAAAGAAGACATACTGTTTTTGGAAACTATAATTCACAGAAAACTCATGTTTTGACTAAAAGGCTCCTAATCATATCAGCTTACTATTCAAAAGGCACACAGAACTCAAAACCTTTATCAAATTACAGTTCCACCCTATGTAAAATTCATACTTTGCAATCACATAAGAATACTTTTCCATATTTTGTCCTACATATTTTGATCCTGTGTACAACTAGACTTCTTTCCATAAGATTTTTCACGGCTCACCATCACAAGGCACTCATCATTGAATCACGCTTTCCTGCAATAGGTTGAGTATCTTAGCTGCCAGATCCTTGGTTACTTAGTCATTATTCATCATTATCAGAATTAAGCTTTGTACTGGAGAAAACATTTGAAATTAAAATTTTTCAAAGAAGAAAGAATTATTGTCTATAAGTTTTTATTTAATAAGATTTTAATAACATTTTCTCAGAAAATCATGAATAGCTACATAGAAAATAAATACCAAACATTACGTGTACAAATTCAAAACTATCACTCCACAATGTGTAGATTTAGTAATGATGCATGAATTCATATGATTTGTGACTTCATAGCACATTGGATTTCAAGATATTACATATATCTACTGCCTCAGTGAAAATACTAGATTATGAATTTCATGTTAACATCAAATTGTTTTTTTCCATGGGGAGACAGGAGCCACACCTCAGCCAAAATTGCCATAGTGTAGCTGAAAACACACCAGAGCTTAAGAGGTGGTTTTAGTTCACACTTGACAGACTAAGCTGCAGACCTGGACAAAGGATGACATGTTATAGAATAAGTACAGAATGATTATTGATGAACGTGAAACATTCTGAACGATAGCAAAGGCAGAAAAGATAGACAGGCTTTGGTTTGAAATTTTTGATACTGAATGCTCGAATAGAAAGGAAATTTCAGAGGAATAACAAGTGTTGTATAGCTAGAAGGTCTTTTTATCTTTTCTAGTAATAAGTAGAAGATCTTGCTTCTTATTTCAAATTGTGACAAAAGTACTTCAAGCCTGTTTCAACATCTGCCTGGAATCTTGAAATACTAGTAAATGTTTAGATAGATTCTATGGACTGAAGAACATTAAAGAGATTTTACTTGAAATTTCTATAATGCCGAGTCCTTTAAAAAAAAAAAAAAACCCACACAAATCACAGCAACAACATGTAAAGCAACCTTTGAACAGGAGTAATCCAGTATGAATATAACACTTTTTTGATCAGTACAGGGAACATTCTGGCTTAGTAACTAAGATACATTAATTGTTCCAGTGGCTCAGAGGTAATCTACTGAAATGTGCACAGTCTGGGTGAAAGAAACTCTGTTTTTCTTTCCAGAAGGACTTGGTTGTTGAAGATGGTAAGTTTATAACAATGTTGCAAGACATTTGTGATGAGATATGTTCAAAGTGTAGGTAGTTTCAGGGTACATAATGAGATGCTTCTGAAGATATTATCATGTTCTCTTTTTTTATATTTCTCTGACTGTAACAGGAAATTAAAGGTTACCAATCATTTAAACTACAAATAACGTTACTTTCAATTTGCTAACAGATGGTTCATTCAGCACAACTTCAGTGGACTATGTTTGATTACGTGTCTGCTTCCTGAAAAGGTGTTTTTCTAAAACACTATGGTAACCAATGCTTGCAGAGCATGAAACCAAGCAACCAGATTTCTGGAATGCATTTCTGGATAGCTTTTATCAAGCAAAAGAGAGGCAGAATGCAATGTGTAGAAAACATTCCCCTTAGTTAAAATGCAGTAAAATTCTGCAAACAGAATCTAGTTCTGTCCTCAGAAGTCTAGTAACAGCCATGACATTGTGAATTTAAGAGAAATAAACTTTCACAAGGAATACCAATTTCCTACATGAATTTGAACAATATAAACTCGAGACAATGTAATGTGCACAAAGTATCCAGTAACCATGTCTTTAATCCAATATGTCCAGTGATAAACCTTTTATTTCCATGCTCTGGAAGAGGAATGAATCTTTATAACATCTCTAGGCCTTTATCATGCAAACTCTTCCACTTCCACTTGTATTCTTCTTTACTACAATTAGCCTTCTCACTGAAATTATGGAATCATCTATAATAATATAACCAAGCATGCAGAACTGTGTTGAGTATGGGAAGCTTGAAAACAAGGTAATATATAGCAGATGCTGTTTTTAATTATGTAAATGGAAAAAAACTAGTGCAGTGTAACTCCTATGCTTTACTAAGGTCTTTTGAGATTATTTAATCAGTAACATATAACATCAAGATTAACCAAAACATCCATCAATATGTCATCACACACCTCAGATCATTATCTTATGCTAGTATCTACTGGATAACTTGTAACAGTTTAAAATAAATAGTCCAGTGACTCCAGTTATATATATGCGAGTGATCTGCTAATAAATTACCTCCTTTATCAACCTGGTAAAAAGCTGCTTTCACCATGAATAGTGTCTACTCATTTCCCTGATCTTCCTCCTGATTTGTTACCTTTTACCTTGTCTTCAATGGTATCATCAATCTTTGTTGTTCAGGACATACATGGATGTCCCTATGCTTAACAAAGAGCCTGGGATTTCCCAACTATCTAAATAAATATGCAGAAGTACTGCTACGCTCTCAAAACATGTGACATAACACTAGAAATATCTAATAATTAAAAGGAAAAATTAATCGAGTATTTGTATATATTGTTAGTCATAATGTAAGTCCTAGTCACTAAGTATTTGTAAACCAGATTTATCACAGGAAATACCATTTTTGCCAAGCAAGACTTTCTACTACAATACTATTCTGAGATTTTCATATCTTCTGAGATTTTTATTCTGATTTTTTTTTTTCAACAGGAGGAAAAACTCCACATCTCAAACTCAATCATAAGAAATTAATTTATTTATTTTGGCAATTCCTCCCAAAAAGTCATTACTTTACAATGTGATGTGACCAAGTCCTCTATTCATTTTAGTGTTAAGGAGATAATTACCAGCATTAACTCCTACTCTACAAGAATATGGTTCATCTTGAGCTACTCTGTAGCTACTTCAGTGTGTGTACACACAGACAAATATGCAGTCAAAGAATACTTGTGAATATATCATTTGGCAGTGAAACTCATATATTACTGTCTTTAGTACAGTGTAAATGATTCAGCTCTCTCACTCTCCCTCTCTCATGAAGCACACCTTGGAATTAGGTTCTGAGATAGAGGACATAAGAGAGGCTAGTATGGATCTGTAAGTGATATAAAAATTAGAGTTGTTTAGCTGATAAGTAATTTTTCTCTTTTTTAAAGTAATCTTTTTTTTTTTTTTTTCTTTCTTGTATCATCATCCCCATAGTACTGCAAGAAACAGTTACTGATGGAATACTCATTTCTGGAGAAGAAGTGTATTAGGTAAATTGATGCAAGTTAAGAACTCTGCCTGTCAAGAAAGCAGATTCTGCTTCTATTGTGAAGTCGTGCAATGTAAATCATAAAGTTTAGGAAAAAGTTTAGGCAGCAACCATACAAGTTTCAGCTAAAGTCATATTGTGAGCTCCTGGAGATAGTATTGGCATACGATGCTTAACAACTGAAGCCTCTGCCTCTTGATAATATGCCCAGATGTGAATATCTTGTCCATCTATAGTCTGAGTCAAGATAGACTTTCACCTACAGTTTGAGTCAAGCTAGCTTATCAATATATTTCACCTAAAAGTTACAAATTATTTAACTCCTTCATAGTCTTAATTTCCAAAAGTCTTTGCAGTGTCAGCTGAGATGTAAATATGTTCTCTTACAACTAATTCAGCATGTTTTCATCATTACTGCCCTTTTCTCCTGTTTTATTTAACATTTCTACCTGTAGAATTTGTTAACATTTCAGGAAATTTTCACAGCTTCCCTGTTCTTCCTTCCAACAAGTCTAGAGGAATCATGCAACAGCAAAGTGCTAAGCAGCAGATGCTAATCCCGTAGTTTCATATACCACAGAAAAGTAATCAGATTTGATGACAGAAATGGCATAATGACCTATATAGAATAAAGGATTTTCATTATTCCATTTTGTCTTCTCTCTCAAATTGGATTTCTGTACTTTCAAGGAACTTGATTCCCAAAAGTGTATCTATGATGTACTATTTAAATGACAGCTTGATTAACATGATTTTTTAGTCTGTATAATCAAGTCTATTATAATGACAGTATTTTACAGCTTTTAGGAATATTTAATTGTCATTCAAATACTTAACCACACAGATATCTACTGTTCATTTTAATATAAAGTTTAATTAATATACTTGTTACTGTTAAAAAGCTGCATGTGAAAAAAAATATGCTATAATCCCTGTTATCTGTATTTCATAACTCCTATCACCAAAACATTTTGTTTGGATTAGATCTGTCCACTTGCTCCTTCTTCAGTTTACCTTTTCCTGTTGGAATATAATCTAATCTAAACACTTTCTTATTCTTTTTAGATGTTCTCACTGCAAAATGTCAAATGCAGTTCAATGGAGTAACAATCATGGAAATATCAGCAAATATATAATAAAAAACTTTCACATTCTTCTGAATCAAGATATCAGATGATAAACTTTTATCTTAAGTAATAGCATTTCATCTGTACCTTATACATACTTAATATTTTGGTTTTATTCAGAAATGTGCTTTTTGCAGTGTAGCTTAGGAAGTTTTGGTGGTTTTGGTTTTTTTGCTAGAGAAATAAACAGAATCATGAGCTGTACATTAGAAACAAACTTGGATGGAGAAAAATTAGAAAATCACACAAAATCACAGAATGGTAGGGGTTAGAAGGGACTCTGGAGAACACCTAGTCCAATAGTCCAACCCCTCTGCTAAAGCAGGTTTACCCAGGCTTTGAAAACCTCCAGAAACATTCCAAAAATATGTTTAGTTTAGATAGAAATTGAATCATTTCAAGTGCATAAGATGATATTAGTCCTGCTTAAAAATCCAAATGTTAACATAGTTAACTATGATGTTGATAACGACATTTTCATTAATGTTGCTATTAAAGCCATATGGATTATTAGTATAGGTTTATAGCCAAGCCTATTGATTGGTTTATAAAGTCTCCAAGTAACACTTTTGCCCTTCACTGACATTAGATTTCCAAATTTGAGGTTTTTTGTCAATGCTGTGTTTTTAAGCTCTAATTATTTTTATATGATTTGTTTAAATGAATGCATGTGAATTATTATGTCACTAGAATTACAGTTTCTGTACATGTGAATAAAACATGAAGAAGAAAACTCAGTAACTCAAAATAAAACAAAGGTAAATTCTTAAGTTATACTTAGGAAAATAATGTTACTATTCAGATGAATAAGGGTCTTCAGCAGCAAAATTTGAAAGCGGTGCTCAGGTCTTGTGAAGGATGGCGGGAGAGGAGGCAAGTGTTTGGTGAAGGATGTTAAACACACAGTTCTTCACATGCCTCTTCCATCCTTTGCAGCTACAAGATGCTCATGAGGATCATGGCATTCCTGTTACCGCTCCCCAAAACAGGAAGTCTAGTATTCTAGTAGGTGAAGGTCTTTAAACCTTCATAAATACTTGGAAACAAAATATGTAGTTGCTTCCCTATAAAGAAATCACCAAGCCTCTGCATCAACTAACCTAAAAGAAATCAACCTGCCAAAGGCTTTCTTAACAACTTTTTCTTTTCTTGTTTCTTTTTTTTTTTTTTTTTTGAGATAGAGAATCAGAAATCATAGTATTTAGGGGCATACCATTAATACAATGGTATTAATGGACAGCTGTGCTACAAAGATTCAATGAGCTGTGACAGCTTATGGACTTTGGTAATTCAATTGCTTGCTTGTCAGTTACGAATTCTGATATTTAAAATCCAGAAGAAAAAATGTTCACAAACTAAGATGAAC
This sequence comes from Urocolius indicus, assembly GCA_013401255.1. Classification (NCBI taxonomy): domain Eukaryota; kingdom Metazoa; phylum Chordata; class Aves; order Coliiformes; family Coliidae; genus Urocolius; species Urocolius indicus. The sequence goes on along the minus strand of WBNH01008019.1, from coordinate 123,637 downwards.
AGAAAGTACATACTTTTGTGAGATAGGCAAAGGTGTGGAGTAGGAGGGCACAGCCTAATATTGCTTGACACTTTAAAAAAAATTCTGTGACTATTTTCAGTTTTAAGGAAGCACTGTAAGTCATTATGGGAATATGAACTAACTTGCAGACAAAGTTCCAGGGAGGAAGAAATCTACTGTTCCTGTTAAACAGTGCTATTAAAATGGTGTTTTAGGTGACTTGTCAGCTAAATATTGTCATAATCAAACTGAGCACCTAAAATCACTGCTACCTTTCCAATGTGAGTGACTCCATCATATATATAAACATAAGCCTGAGGCTGGAGTGCAAGCAGGACTCAGTATAAGCCATTAAGCTTTTTTTACTGACACACTACTTAGGAGCAAAACATACTATATGTTAGAAAGAGCAAAAGCAATTCAGAATCTGCTCTATAGGAAGAAATGACGATTAAAAATAAGTCTTTTTAGTACAGTTTGAAATGCATAATCTGATTTTTAAATGTTGAATGCAATATAAATGCTGATTGCGCAATGTTCTACTAACCAAAAAGCCTAGTCACAGCATTATGACAGTTTTATGACATCTAACCATCACAGCAAGGGAAAATATGGAAGAGATAGCAGGTGGGAAGAAATACTTGATATTCAAGGGAAAGTATTAATGGATGTGTTTAAAATTTAACTACCTTTTGATATGTCATGCTTAGGAATATTTGCATAGTATTAGCCTTTGAATTGCAGTGTGTACACATTAATTTTACAGGCCCAATCTATTACGTGTGTATCTCTCCGTCACAGATATTTGGAGTCTCAGTTGAAGAAGTGTCTTGAAAGTAAGACAACCCAAACAGACATGAAGAAAAGTCAGTTTATGGAGAAAAGCTGAAAGCCCCCAAACAAATCATGTCCTAGGAAACTGTGTCCTGCAATGTGAAGAGATACTCCAAGACACACTGTTCTTTCCCGCCATATGTTCTTCTTTATGTTTTTCCTCTTCCTCTGGATAACACTTTTTATATGTACTAGAAGTCTAAACATAAATATATACATACTAAGAGTCCATGAAGAATCTGTAAAAGAGCTGAGAAAGAAAGGCATACAGAACAATTTAGAAATAGAACTGAGGAGTTTAAAACAAACAAGAAACCTCAGTGATAAGGATCATGAAGTAAAACATATGCTCCATATATGTCCTTAGTCCCTGGTGTCATATATTTCCCAGATAATTTTCTTTCGTTTTGTACTCCCCACTTTTCCCAAAATTAGATACTTGAGAAATGTTGGCTGCATTTTTTTTTATTGTTGTTTTAAAAAGATTATGTTCTTATTCAATAGAAATATTCCAAAAAACCCACAAAGCTCTATGTGTCTGGTCTCATTATCAAGGTGAACAAAGTATTTTCTATTAGATTATGTCATTTTGGAATTTAATTCAATGCCTACCTGCAGTGAACAGCAGATCCTGTGAGCCTAGGCTGACAAATATATATTTTTCTTGTTCTACATGAAACACCCTTAAAGGCAACAACATCTTGGAATAGTTAAGATTTAGATTCTGTCTAACCTTAACAACATGAAAAAAAGTTACAATCACTGAATCTCAAGGAGACTAAGACATATCTACAAGTATGCGTTCAAATACCCTTAGTTTATAGGAGGCCTCTTCCATTCAGTCTGTAGAGTGATACACAGGGAATGGATTTTAAACATGCCTTTTCCTAGCATTCATATGTTTCACTTTGTAACACAACTAACATCCTTAGAACATAATTCTTTATAGTGTAGTTTCTATTCAAGAATTAAATGTGTTTGCTAAAAAGCTTTTTGTTTTGTTTTAAAACCATCATGACTTAATAAGATACAAAATTTTAGAGCATACTACTGTCTTAAAACTTAATTGGCACATAAAACTCTATAATCTATCTTCTTTATTACAGGTGCTGGTGTTTCTAGCAGTGAAATTGCAAAAAGGCAAAATTATAGTAACTACTCTCAGAGAGGATTAGAAAAATGAAACTGTAGAGAAATCAGAAGACAATTGTAGAACAGCTGTTCCTTTCTGCTATATATTAGGAAAATCAAGTAAACAACTTCAGACAAAAAAAAATATGCAGCAATAAAAATAACTTCTTGAAGATACCAGTTCAAACAACAGACTAATACTGCTGATATATTTAGATGAAATTTCCCTTAAATGTTCCAGGAAAAAATACCTAAACCTAAGCCTTTGGACATACGACAGTTTTTAACACACTGAAAAAAATGAAGCAAGTTAGTATCTCATCCCATTATTCATTTTGAGAAAATGTCAAAGCCACAATAGTTATAGCTCTACTCTTCCAAGATGAGGTTTGTAGTTCATAGCTCCTGTAACTTCTGGCATATAGCTATCCGGAGGTATGTTTTCACATCTGACATTATCTTATCTGACCTTATCCCATTCTTACATATCTGATCAATTCTTAAAAGTAAATTTGAAGTTCTACAGAATCAAATTGGTGAGATTTTTTTTTCTGAAATACTCATATAGTCTACTTCAGATGACTGACAATTTGTATTTCATTTGGACTTTCCCTATTAAAATGAGAAAATGTAGAATGAAAAGTAAAGACACAATAGCCAATTTCCTTAAATACTTGCCTTAAAATTGTTTTCATTTAGAATAATTAGGTTGTAGCAACAATTGTAAGAATAATCCATAAATTACGTGGTTTAAGGAAGAAAAAAAGACTTGGTTCTTACTTTTCAGTCTTGGATAATCTTGTTTTCATACACACTGTTAGAAATATCCAAGTTTTAAGTTAAATGAGCCTTTGAAAACCTCTATAACTAAGGCTACAAAGTTAAAGTGAGCATGAAAGGAGGAGTTCTTTCACACACACGTACAACAACTAAAGCATTAATGAAATTATCAAACTTTGCAAGATGGATGGCAGCAGAAAAGATGCCAAATTTGCTGAGAGTCTGACCCTGCAAGTGGCCTTCAGTGCTCATACAAAGATCTGTCAAAATCTGTCTTGTCTGAAAACAAGGGCTTTCTCTGTCTGGATGTAACTCCAAGACTAGAGTCTAGATATATATATGCTGTTAACTTAGTATTCAAGTGGCACAAAGACTATTAAAAATATTTTAATTGGTCAGTTAGCTTGAGGGTCTACATGATTAAACTTTCCTAGGCCTAAAGACAAAGAATAAAAAGAGATGCTGTGTTTTCCACACATATTAAAACTTATTGTTCCAAGACTTGTACTTAATTTTAAAAGATTTAAGACAAAGAGAATGTGGCAAAACTGTTTAAAAGAAGACAGCAGTTTGAATCCTGGCTTCTTGAATATGCACAGTCCCCAGTCCTGATCTATTAATGAAGGCTGAATTTGAAAGACTTGCCATCTAAGCCACCCACAGGTTTTAGAACTGCTGACCAGTAGCTATTACAACATAAGGAGGGAAAATAGAAGTGAATTCAGTACTAGTTAAATAAAAATATTGCAAATGAAAAATTATAGATAAAGTTAACAACAATTCTGTGGGCTTCATTAGTAACATAAACTAAAGGGGAATATCCTCTCAGCAAACTGAAATTGTCACGTTAGTTACAGTGAGATCCACAAGCAATCTTTTTATAATTAATTGTACTACACTCCTTTGTATTCTTGCACACCCAAGTTGAAAAAGAAACAGTCCTTGTAACAAATGGTTTCATTTAAGGCCTCCCTCAAAATGTACACATTGTTATATTTTTGTCATTGATTAAAGTAAAGGACTGAGAGGAGCGATTACTTGCTGCTAGGCATTAGGAGAATTATCTCTGAATTAAATTATTTTCAATATGGAAAACTATTAGCACATGAACAAAATTGCGTTCTTTTAATAACAATAGTGTCTTCTAAAGGACATTTTTCACTTGCACAGAGATACATGGAATTCTGTGTACAGATGCATGTAAACTCTGACACTTGGTGGAGAATTTGCTTTTGTTTTTCTTCTGATTGTTAATTATTCAGGGGCAAATTGAAATCATTTCATCTGTATTGATTTTGTAAGAAACTCACCTCTGTGCACAAAAAAACCCACACAGTTTGATGCCATACAAGACTTCAAAATAAAAAAAATATTGAAATTGCTACATAGGATGGAACCTAAGGTCAGTATGTCAAGTACTCAGTCTCTGAGAGAGGCAGGACCAGGTGTTTCAGAGGAGGTTTAAGTTAAACGCTATTAATAGATTTTATTTTGGTTCATTGTTTTATTTTATTCTAGTTTGTATACCTTTTGATTTATAGTTTGTTTGTGAAGCGATATCTCTGTGTATCTGAAACCTGAAAAGAGAGTGATTAGTTTGTTTGTGAAGCGATATCTCTGTGTATCTGAAACCTGAAAAGAGAGTGATTAGCCGAATCAAGCATAACACTGGCAACCAGACTTCCTGTGTGAAAAGCATGAATCTAATTCTCACTCCAAATTAATGTTCCTAATAAACTACTCTGTGTTTCCCAGTAACTTGATGTACTAGAATAGTCCTAACTTGATAAAATTCCTGAACATTTAAAAAAACATTTGCTGGATTGCAAAAAAATTCTGAATGAATTTTCATAACAGTTACCAGAGGTCTTCCAGCATACACCGTAAAGATTTCCCCTTCCCTCCCTCCAAGCTATTTAGAGCTTTTGTTATTTCATATAGGCCCTAAATTAATGCCTTGTAATGAAAATATAAGATGCCGCCAGTAGCTCAAAAGCGCACAGAATGTATATTTTAAATTAAAGAATTAAAAAGAATGATTTCCACACTACATTTTCTGTGTCCATCTAGAGAATGTTTGGTCCACAGTCCGTGTACTCCACAGAAATCACATGCTAACAATACATCTGCACTTTTAGCAGGCTTTCAATGCCTCTCAGAATACCAGTAGGCTTGCAAACTTTAAAATACAGCTTTTTGTCAGAGAGCTAACTATTGTAAGAATTGTAGTTGACCATATATATGAAAAAAATCCACTACAAATGCAACTCAATACCTCTAGGTAATTACCAGGCAATCATTCAGACTAACAGCAACCTGCCCCAGAAATACCAACAGAATAGAGGGCTCATTAAAAAAAGAAATATCTTGGAAACTATATTGATTCATGCTTTAAGTAGGTAGAGAGGTGTAAAATGTGCCATACCAAGTTGCATTTCATTACCAGTAGAAAAGATCAGCAGTGTCCTTCATGTTGAGTTGCTCACCATCACTTTTATTTAGTCATACCTCTTACCTCATTACAGATACGTTCATAAGTCAAGATTCAATAAATTCATGGAAGTGTGTAGAATACATAAAAGACATATTATGTCCATGAGTTAGAAGTATCTACTGTAGCTTATTTTTCCAGGTTCATGAAAGCTATGACCATCATCATTAAGAGCAAAAAATTCCATTAATGAAGCCAGTAAGGAGACCAAATTATTCATAACTATGAAACTTCTTTCGAGAGTCTAATCTCTTCCTTTAGACTGATTTCCTTAAAAAATTACATTGACTGGCAGACATATTTTACCCAGAAACATAGACTAGGCAATCTTTGAGAGTCGAGGGACAGAGTAGAAAGGCGTGAAAGGTAAAAGAAAGAGATGGGAAAAAATAGTTTATTCACTAAAAATGCAGTTGATATTATCCAGATTAATTTTCTTCATTCTTTTAATAAAAGAAAATTATTTGTTCTGTTCAAGATAGATTTGAAGAAAGCTTATTGAATTATCTTGGTTTTTGTTTCAGAGAAATTAGTAATGTCATTTAAAGAACCAAAGACTGATAAAACAGTGAAATGAAATCTCTTATTTGAGCCACAATGATTTCTTTTATCATGTTTCTCATACTGTTGAATAAATCGTTATTCTAAATCAATCTAAACATTACAATTTCATCTGAAAGGTAAATGACAGGAAAAGGTCTTCAGGCAATATCTTGATAAAAGAAGAACAGAGCTTGTCAGCTACCATCTTTCCATTAGAGCTGCTAAATTTATATTATTAGCAGATTTATTTATCATTGATAATTATATCTTGAAATGTTTTTAATAAAATATCATTAAAAAAATGTCAAGCCTGAGTAATGAACCTTGGAGAAATTACTAATTTGGACATTTCAAAGAGCTAGAAAAAGAAAGCCTACAATTGCTTAAAAAAAAAAGACAATTCTTTCTTTCATCATTTGTCCCTTGTTACCAGCTTTTTTAATAAGAAATGTCTTTAAGAAATCCTCAAGATTAACATTTGAAATCACTAGCTGTTTTTTAATTCAAGATTTCCCTATCTGCTTGTAAGACTGGTTGAAGACTAATTTGCAAACAAAATCCAGGAATATCAAACTAGAAGAACTCAAAAGACAGCACTAGCTGAAGTCTACAACCGTTTTTTTTTTTAAGGAAATAAACTTATTGTGAATAGCCTGAAACAAATTGTCAGAAGATCTGAAGGGAAGAAATTTTTCCTTGGTGAACTGAGATTTCAGAAAGCTTTCTAGATGTTGGCATCATCACAGGAAAACCCAATGATAAGAACTTAGAAGGCTGAAAAGAGACTATGTCACCCTAAACAAAGATGAGGTTAAGAGTACTGATAAAGTGTGAGAGTTATGGAACACTTCAACGTGAAACAAAAGAAAGACTTACATAGGAACACCATTTTCTTATATAATACTATGTCTATATTTAACTAGGGCTAAGTTATTTTAACCAGAGCTAAGACGAGTCTATTGAAATGCACAAGGACTTTAAACCTGAAGCAAACCATATCTGTACACTGTAAACAAAAGACATCATACGAAATAGTGTCTTTAATGCATTTCGCCCACCCTTGTGTCTCCCAATAAGGTCTTACTCACATCACTCTGTAAGAAGCATCCAGAAAAAAATCATCAAATTGGATGTAGATGATGTTAAACTTTACTGCATGCATTGTCCAACTTTCTCATTTAAACTCATAACAATAAAAATGATGGCCAAAAAAGTGTTTTCTGCAAACTGTACCTACAGTATACAACAACAGTCAATTAAACTGGAATTCCACAGGTAAAACAAATAAGCTGGCCTACCAATTTATGTATAGTAAATTTGTAAATTGGTGACTCACATGGATTTTTTGGTACCCAGAAAACCAGATCATTAACTGAAATTTCATTCATATTATAATTGCATTTCATTAATTTCAGATCTACAGAAATTGTGTTTATGAATTTCTAAAATCATGTTCACTTCACAACAACCACTCTAGTATTGCTGTGCCATTCCTGAGGCATTCAAAGAGCAACTCTGGAGTTTTCATCAGAGAACTGTGTTTGCAACACCCGTTCCCATGTAGGGAGACTGCAAACACCTAGCACAGAAAAAAATGTAAGGCTTTGAGAAAACACAAATATGGACACAAAATGTAAGTCAACTAAGACAACAAAAGAAAAGAAGAAGGAGAAAGAATAAAATTAAGCACATCTGGAATATAAACTCTGGAAACTGTCAATAACATTTTTGTAATAGACTTAGCAAATTTTCTCCAACAATGCACAACACTGATTTTTCAGAATTATTTTCCTAATGTCTGGAAAATCTTTTTATGAAAAAAACTGTAACTATGCATATTTTCTTACCTGACAAAATTCACTGGCCTGAGCAGAATGCATTGTACAATAAAACTGTAAAAGAAAAAAAGAAAAGTTTAATAATTATTTCTCTCATATTTTTTATGAAAAATTATTAATGAATGTTTACTATTTAAAGAAATTGCAAGTATAAAAACATTCTTAAAATCTATTAGGTCACAGTTTTCCCAAAGGAATCCTTCTGACTTTGTGACAGAATTACAATAATAAGCAATAGTACTAACAGCAACAGATATGCTTCAAAGTGCTATTCAGAAGGGATTAAAGTTATCTGCTATATGGTTGGTATCAACTTTAATGTCTTTTTATTCAAATACAAACGTATAGCTATCACTTCTTTAAATGATACTCAGTTTTATAGTATGTCCACCTAGCATAAAAAGAAAAAAACATATATTTCTCATTAAATGTTCCTCAGGGCACTTGAGTACACAGGGCTCATTTACTTCTTATAACATTTCACATTAACACAGTATGAAAAGAACCTTATTAAGACTGTTATATGATTAATATTAATATCAGATGATGCCAAATGCATGTTATCCTGCCTGTGAAACTTTTAGTTCTTCAGTGAGTATGGAATATGCTACAGCTGCTAATTGCTTAGTCACATAGTAGTCTTCCATGAGAGCTCCTCTTCATATGTTGTACAAACAGACATTCAAAAAGCTCTCATATTTTTGTGTTAATTTCATTGTTTCACATGGAGACTGGGGAGAGATTCATATAGGAGTATTCAAATCCTGGTAGAAAAAAACCTGTGTTTTGTTATGGTCCACAGTAATCATGACCACTTTCACTGTGTTGCAAACACTGTGCAAATTAACTCCTCTTGAAAGACTAGCATTGTCCCAGATAAGTTCCTTAGTGGTAAGGGATCAAACTGAAAAGTGAATACTTAGTTTGGGTCACAAGGACTCATGTTATTTTGGGTTTTTTTTTCAGAGGACACTGCATTACACAGTACTTAAACGTACTTCTCATAAGAATTTCTGTTGAAGACATAAGAATCAAGCACTTTGCGAATTAGGTGACAAATTCAAGTTACAAAAATGTGAAATATGCAATTACCAATCATCTACAAAAACTACATGGAATGTGCTTCAAACTTTGATGTGTGAACACAGGGGTAAATGAGAGGACTGGAATTTATTCTCCAGAGCTTTAATCAATCTTATCATGAAAGTCTTCTTTCTTGTCCTGAGATAATCTCAATCACCAGATACTTTCTACTTTCTGATTCTGAACAACTGTCCCTTGCTACAAGCCAAATTCACTCCAGAGACAGGCTCATCCTCTCACTGTCTAGATCAAGGACAATATAAAACAGAACTGTGTTACCAGGCGAGAAAAGATACTCACACTGCATTTGCAGAGGATAATTACATCAAGCTTCACAAGTCATGATAGTGTTGTTTGACTTTACCATTTTACTGCTTCAATAATGGTATAACACAGGTTTTCTAGGTAAGCAAATGTCTATTCAAGGTATTGGTAATGTATATCATCTTCAGAAACTTTGTTAGGAAGGATGGTAGTTACCAACCATAACCAACAGCTTCAGTGCTAGAACATGTAGGTGTTCCTCAATGAAGTGTGGGAATAACTGACATCGTAGCATCTTTTCTGTGAATAGATATGACAGAATCACAGAACCACAGAATATTAAGTTTGGGAAGTGACCTCTAAAGATCGTCTAGTTCAACCCCCTGCAAGAGCAGGTCATACAGGAACTCATCCAGGTGGGTTTTGAATGTCTCCAGAGAAGAAGACTCAACGCATCTGGGCAGTCCATTCCAGTGCTCCATCACTCTCACAGTGAAGTTGTTTTTCCTTATGTTTCTTTGAAAAATCTTATGGTTTAGCTTGTAAGGACCATTTGGTAATGTTTCACTACATACTTGTTGAACACAGGGAAACTTACTAAAGAAACATATTTTCCATCCTGGACATTGGAAATGTCTTAAAATGTCAACAAAAGACTCTTGAAAAAGACTATGATAACTCAGCAAGACAGTTCTGTAACTTCTTTTCCATTCATCTGAGGCAATAGTTTCTGGCATATAGAACACCATTCCACATATGAGCATTGGCCAACATGCCTTGTACTTTTCACTAACAGGGAAGCCAGTGACCATGGTACTGAGAATTTTGGGATGCAAAAATAAATAGCAATAAGAAAGAGTACAGACTAACTGCAAACCCTCTCAGTTCAGCCCAGTTACCAGAAAACCCTGGAGTTTATGCTACTAGTAAAATATAGTTTCCTTTTGGTTATATTAGCATCTTTCTGATGTAGCCAGATCATCTTAATTTAAAAATGACAGTTTGGGTCAAGCAACTTGGAGCTGAACAAGCCACATCCTTGTTATTTCCTCAGATACCCACCTGCTTGTAAATTTTGAGAACTTCTATCTCATTTCTGAAAGATTTATCATGGGACTTCTCAGTCCAAACCACAGTCCCGTTCCTCAGTTTGTACCACTGGACTGGTGCAACTGTGCAAGTCAATGTAAATAAAACAGTTTCTCTGCTCTAATCTAATAGCAGGAGAGTTTTCAGCAGTTTAACAGCAAGAGTGTCAGAGCAAATGCAAAAACAGTGAAAAGATGGATGATGATCTGGTAAAGGATAAAGTTAACAGTGGTGCTTTTGTAAGATTTACTGTACCTAATCCTTTATTCTGAGGTTCTACACGGAACAGAAGTGAAGTGAGTTTTGCTAGGAAAAAAAAAAAAAACGGGGAAAAAGAAAAAAAAGGTACAACAGAAAATGTAACCAGAATCCGTACCAATCAGACAAACAGTCTAGACAAATAGTTCAGAATGGTTAAAAATTCAGGGACCTATCTGTCTGTGTTTAACTAAAGCTATGTTTGCCTGAGAAAGACTACCACTTTGTGCACTTAAAAGTCAGTAGTCTCACCAATGACTGTTCATCTACCTTTTCCTGACAGTATTGTAAGAGAAACTTTGGATTTGAGCTCCAGTCAGTTTGGTTATATCCCACCATTCTCAATCACTGGTCAAACTCCAGAACCAAGGATGAGAGATGGTCCTGATGATAACATTTGTTTATCATTGGAGAGTAATCTGTTTTTCTCTGTTAGATTGGATAGTCTCTCAGTAAGAACATGATATACATGAAAACAAGCAAGAACAAGTGGGTTAATGACAGACTGGACAATATTTGCTTATCTTGGTCACAACTCCAAGCAGTGATAGACCCTCATCCCTGCTGATGCAGGCATTGCTTCCAGCACCCCTGTATTAGCCAAAAGCTCTGAACGTAGGAACCTCTACCCAGATTTAAAAAAGAAGCAAGCATATTTTACATCAGCAGCTCTGTTTCCTCCATTAATTATGTCACAGTCTCTTTCAGAACAAAAAATATTGCTCACTCCTCCTTTGTCCACTTCTCTCTGAATTGCTAAGAAACTTCTTTACCTCCTAGTGAACTGTTATCCCCACTCTAACTGGAGTAATAGGCATCAGGAAGAGTTTGATGGGAGTAGACAGGGCTTTTTACTCATGATAAAGTCTAATCAGGAAATGAAACAAACTTCTTGTCCCGTATGAAGAGCCGTCAGACACTGTCACTAATTTCTTATTTTCAAATAGGACACACATGATACGATATAAAAATTGTCAAGGTACTAAGAGAATTATCATGCAGCCCTAAAGATACAGTTGTTACATTCACTCTTCAGAGGAGAAAACTGTTGTTATTATCTTTTATCCATTAAATGTTTAATAGTGATCCTATTTTATGTGTATTAATTTTAAGTCACTTATAACGAGATTTGCAAAGATATCGATTTCAATAGGAGTTTAAGGCTAAATATCTTTACACAGAGCCACATTGTTCATGCTATTAACTCTCTACCTTTATTGTCTGCACACAAATCATTATGAAGCAAGAATTATTCAAGGAAGAATTCAATAGCAAGAGAAAAGCCCAATTAACAAGGAATTTGATGCAATTATGAAAGTTCAGAAGTTACCTGGGGTTGTGTTTGCCTGCAAAACATTGGGGAAAAATGAAAAACGGATGAGTTTATTTTATCCCCACTTCCAACGTGTTATTTTCACTTCAGCTCTGCATTATTAATTTTTCAAACCTGAAGTATTAGGACCTTTACAAAGTCACAGGTTAGGAGCAAAGATGCCATTAACTGGGTTCCTAGGGGATGTTTACTTTGCAATACTATTATCATTGCTGCAGTTAGCCCTATCAATTGCTAAAAGCAACAGACTGGGGTTCTTCTCTATAGCTCTTGGATGTTTGTAGATAATTAAACTGGCTTTTCTGACCCTAGTCTTGTAAATGTTAAAGTCAGGTCAGCACAAATAATACTGGAATCTACTTTTTAACACCTAAACTTATTCCCTCCAATTCCACATCTATTTATGTGGAGGGAAAAAAAAGGCAAACAAAAAACCAAACCAAAACAAACAAACAAAACAAAACAAAACAAAAAAACCCAGATGGCCAGCAGAAATGGACACTGGCTAATTAAAATAAAGATTTTTTTTTTTAAGAACGAAGAAAGGTTTCATATTATTATTATAGACAGAAACCTTTCCACATAAAATGACACTGTAAATCCTTCAACTAATAGCTGAATTCATTTGTCTATATGTCTATATGCCTGACTAAGATGCAACAATAAAAACAGGGAAAAAAGAATAACAGTTGAATAGCTTTGTGATAGCATTTCAAGGCAGCATATATTCAAGTGTGTGGTGTTTTTGTGGCCTTTTTAAGTATAACACTTTCCCAGAAAACAATCAGTTGAGACAAACAAGGGTTCACAGGGTGACACCAATGCTCTTAGGACTCTGATGGTTCTACTCAGCATACAGTGACACAAGGCAGAGATTTCAGTTTGTACAACTCAGACCTTCTGGGAGAGATATCCACCTGCACAGACACTGTCAAGACCAAAGGAAAGATTCGAAGTTTGAGATGGAACTTAGACTGGCTGTTCTAATTAACACTCCCCTTACATATAAACATAGCTGAATAAAGTGGAGTATGCTTAGTCCTTGCAATGACTAGGGTACAGTTGAAGCTGGACACTGCCAATAGAGAGAGTAGACTCTGGCTAATGGGTTGTGGAGATAGCCCATACTGTGACAGCAGTGCCCAGAAGAGACCACCACTCAGCACTGAAGTCCTACCTAAATGAATTCCTTTAGCTCAGTAGGCAAAGCTCTGGTAGACATTTACATTGTTTATAAAAGGAATAATGAAAAAACATGCAAAAGCGTATACTATTGAGCAGGACACACTCCTACCCTCACAACTGAATGAGAGCATGTTTGTTAAACAAGACTGGTTCTGACCCCATTATGCAACTAAACCAAAATGTAAGTTATATTACATGTCACAGAAGTCAACATATAAAGTGTTGAATAAAATGATTTGCTCTTTTCAATTATTTATTCCACGAGGATAAGACTTGACAATGTCAATGGTAAAAAATGCATGCATTAATAGCCAACAGAATTCTATAAATTTTGTGAAAAATCATAGAACCATAAAATTCTTTAGGTTGGTAAAGACCTTAAGATCATCAGGTTCAATCATTACCCAGTACTGCCACATCTACCATATCCCTAAGAGCCACATCTACGCATCTTTTAAATACTTTTAGGGATAGTGACTCATTGATTCCCAGGCAGCCTATTCCAGTGATTGGTAATCCTTTCAGTCAAGAAATTTTTCCAAATGTCCACTCTCAACTTCCCCTGGTGAAACTTGAGGCCATTTCCTCTTTTACTATCACTTGTTATTTAGGAGGAGAGTCCAACATCCACCTCACTACAATCTCCTTTCAAAATGATGGAATTATTTGAATTTGATTGTTTTAAAATTCCCTTTTTGCAATGTATATTTCCAGCTGAATAGGGTTAGTCTGAAAAGTCATATTTAATGCAAAAAACAATGAACAAGGTATCTACCAGTACCTCAGACATCACTAAAACAGGATTGGAAAGTTTTCTGGGGAAAAAACATTCAAGGTATTTTCTGCATTTGAAGTACCTAAGTATAACTAGAATCAAATTCTCTTTCTTTGTCATGTGTTTGTATGAACAATTAATTGATTAAACAATGTACTTGTGTGAACAAATGCAAACTGTTTAGAGGGATTTTCTTGATATGGATTTTTATTTTTAAATAATTTTATTTTATTGGCAGTTCTATTTCCAAACCTTAATAGAGAAAATTAAACAAATACTTTAACAAATGAACGGAATTTCTTCAAGATTCTTCCAAATGTTGGCTGACTTGAGAGTGGGAACTTAACAAGACACACACATGAGGTGGTTAGGGACATGATTTAGTGGTGGGCTTGTCAGTATTAGGTTAATGGTTGGACTTAATCATAAATGCTTTTTCCAACCAAAACAATTCTATGATTCTATGATTTCTTTCTCCAGCAAGATCTGCTTTACTTTGGAAGTTTTAAAATCCACTTCAGTTCTCAAATTAGGAGTGAAATAAAACTCATATATTGGCTGTCAATTGCAGTCAGATTCCTACAAAAGAGAAGCAATAACCAATTTATTAAAACACGATTTATGTAGCTATTTTAATTTTGTTAGTAGTATGTTCACTCATTGCTAAATAAAGGACAAAATCTTGTAAACAAAGTACTTTCTCATAAAGTACTTAAAATAGGATTATTTTTTTATATGTTATATATTTTGTACTAGTCTTTGAACTGCACTATGGGCCCATTATATTGGAAAAAGACAGAAGTAAAAGCCGTAGTGCATCTGGAGGAGGATCTGAAGGCACTTGCACAACCACCACACAGCTACAGCATCCTGAAGCTCACTTCCCATGACAGAAACTTTGCCGGGCACCTAGAGCAGATATACACCCAAATTACTATCCTAGGATTCCCTCAAGAAGCTTCTTTATTCCACTTCAATAGACAAACAGATTTCTGCTTTCCTATTGCTCTCTGATGCTTCACTGTCAGTGTTCAAAGTGTCTCCCTGTGGAGCTGAAATATCTGAAGACTCGCAATAGGCAAAGATATCCCACGTGCCTCTTCCAGATCTACTCTTAGGGACAAGTACAACATGGTGATTTACCTTCTGTTTTGCTGAGTGACTGTGAATGCTGCTGTTTGTAAAAGTCTTACCATGGCACTTTTCCTGTTATGAATTCTCTTATACTTCAGAGCATTCAAACTCAGCAATATGCTATACTTACACTCCATGCAGCATAAAGTTGAATGCATTGTCGAATAAAAAATGCTACACAGCAATAATAGCTCACAAAATGAGTTTAGGTACCTCACTATAGGTGAAGAGCAACTCCATTAAATAAAAAAACAGAAAATCCCCACATCCCACTCAACTTTGTCTTGTTACACTACCATTTCTTTTTTATTAGAAAAGACAAAAACAAAATAACAACCAATCCATGAGCATTACACTAGTTATTTATCTAGTAGAATAACTTGTTGAAGATTTTTGGCACTATTTCTATTAAGCTTTGTAATTTGTCTTGTAACATTTTTTTAATATACCACATGAATAGAAAACAGCATTTCAAAGAACTGCAAAGCCACAAGTTACATAACAATGGCTGCAAAGTGGAATCCATTTCAACTCATAATAGGTATAATTAGTACAACAGAAATTAATCATGTTATGTTTTAGTGCATCTTTAAACTGTTCCAGATGCTTTATGATTTCAATACTTCATTTGTGTTTACTTAAAAAACAAAGTTTGTACAGGAATAGTACATGGATCTGACAGCTAAACATCAAATTGCTCTTTTTTTCTTCCTTTTTTTTTACTAGTGTGACTAAACAGCAGAAAAGTATATTCTGTTTGCTGCTCACCCCTTCAAACAAACCAAAGAAAATCCTCCTATACAAATATCGTACAAATATAGTACTATACAAGAGGTGAGATGAGATTACACGTTGTTCTGTTTTCTTTTCCTATGAAACAGGCTGATCTTAACAAAGTAAAGAAAATAAAGGCACAAAACAAAGTAAAAACTAATCCTTGGGATTCTCAGAGAGAGTTATCTATTTTATCTATGAATATTTCTATATAACCACGAATATAACTATTTCATAGTTATCTATGAATATTTCATCTTCCAAATCCAGCTTGAAACTCTCTGTGCTTACACATCATCCTAAAGATTATTCTCCACCTTAAAATTTTGATATTTATTCCTAGATCAATTCTAGTTCATTCTTCCTGGTACAGTTTCATTATTCCTGCTGCTTTCCCTTTGTTGTCTATCTCATCCCCAAGTATTTTTCCACAGAAGTCATATCTCACACCCATAACTATTTTTATATCAAGAACTGGTCTACAAGGCCAAATACTTACCTACAATGCACTTTTCACTATCATGACTAAGAAAAAAGCTGTGGTTTCATCGCCCATATGAGAGCCTGGCTCACTGCACACAGTCAGCCTGAGGTGTCCTCCTGGGGCCTGATGCAGACAAGTGAAGCTAGTGGAATTTACAGCACTGCTGTGGCCTCTGTCTTTAACCTCGAAAAAGCTATGTTATCACTATAGTACCCTTCTTTTCTCTGATAACACAGACTGATTCCTTTTAGAGGGTTTTTCAACTGTAGAGAAGTATTTCAATAATTATTATTCCTATAACTATCCTAATACAGAAACCTTCCCACACAAAATGATTTCCTTAGCTGCAAGCTACAATTTTCTAGTTTTTCGTCCTTCTGTAATCTCCCCTCTCTGCATAACTTCATCCACAACACTAGTCTTTCACTAGTGAAAAATGATAAATTGACATCTCTATTCCAATAGCTACTACTGTCATTCTCAGTTCTCCAAAATACACACTCTCTTCTTTTCCAGTTCCCTAGTTTTGTCTGGAATACCAAAAGAAAAATCCTGTTGGTACTATTTCCTATTGTCTTACTTCCCACTTTTGTTCCTGTCCCTGTACATCAGACCTCCATGAAGACATTTCAATTCTAGAAATATTGTCTCATAAAGTATTTGCTTGTGGTGCTCCTCCACTACCCCCTCTCTTAATGGAAAATTTGATAAGGCAACTTCCTCTCATTACCTGGCATCGTCTTGCACCAAGAACTTGGGTTGTTTTCTACTTAAGTCATGGCCAGCCACAGGACAAAAAAAATTGTCATCTAAGTGCCATTCAGTCCACCACTGACTTTTCCATCCTCTTAAGTGTGTTGGTACCTCTGTCTTCCAAGCTAAGTAGAGCAAGTTTTTAAGAAAGTCCTTAGAGTCCTTAGTACATGGAGAGAGCATATACACATTCCAGTCTAAACAGTGCTTTGAGGTACTTAGACAAATTTCATTACTGAATAATCTAAGCACTTAACAAGCTTTAGTTAGTTATCCCATAAGAGATCCCTATTTTTACCTGATGGGGAACTGAGGCATAGGAAAACTACTTATGCTACTTAACTGTGGGATATCTGTGATAACTCAGGAACTAAAGCTAAGTCTCTGATAACTGCAATTGCAATGCTAATCTACAGACTAATGCTCTGACTTCCTAAACGATAAGGGTTCAGCAAATCTTATGTATGTAGATTTTTTCCCCTGCTGCCCTTGAAATGATCTGTGCATAGATGAGTTATTTGGCAATCTTCAAGGTGAAGAAATGGGGTGTCTTTTCTTTCCTCCCATACATCTTTAGACCGAATCTGTTCAGCCATTTGCATTTTCCTGTGTACAGCACTTCTAATTTTAATCTTTGATAAAATAAAAAATTATGTCCCTATAGGTATTATCAGATGCATTTAAAGACAAAATCAACCGAAGAAGGTGGAGAAGAAAATAATGTGTTATGTGTGGTTTCCATGCAGAATTCCAAAGCAACTGCAAAATCTATTTCCAGTACCATGTTGTTTCCTCTAACTTTCAATATATTTTGGATTGGTTGTAATTGTGGTTTATTTTTATGTGAAAAAAAAGATTATTCATTTACTATCATCTACCTTTCACATTATAAGCAAAATATTTGCATTCTACTCATCACTCCAAACTTGGGTTTTTATGTTGAAATGTGGAAGATGTTGACCTGTGTACTGTGGATCCAAAGAGTATCTCAAACAGCATTTATAAAAACCTAGCAAACATTTGGGTAATGCTAGCAGAGTTACATCAAATGAACAACAGATTCTGCAGTGAACTTAGGCCAAAATGAACCTGTGTTATATCAGCGATTTAGAGTAGGTAGAAATATTTGTTTCTCTTCAGAGGCCTTCTTCCAGCATGGTCCTTTAAACTTTCCCATCTTGTATCTTCAGACTTCTTCCCAGTAGCTGATGTAGTCATTCGCACTCACTCCTGCCGCAGCCAGTGTGCACAACAGCACAAGCTGCACCCTGGTGTCCCATTTGGAATTTCAGATTACACCAAGACTGTGGGATTTAGTCTCAGTGATCTAACTCTCCATGCCACTGAAAATCTTAACTAAAATCCAACATGTACTGATAAACTAAAATCAAGTGCAAGGTTCAAGATGAACTATACGTCATTAGAGGTTCTTTTCTGGGGAGAGGGGGAAGTAGGCAATTTTCCTGTGCTATAAATGTATCTGCCTCAGTAAAGTATGGTCCATGCACACCACTCAACACCATCTGTGAAAGTTTTCATCAAATATGGAGGGAAAAAAGTTTTCAAAATTCTAAGCATTGTTTTATTCTGGACAGTGATATCCTTTTTACAACTTAAGATATTACTGGAGACTGCAATTTTGCCCATGCACCAAACAATTCCAGTTTGTTACCAATTTTGAAGAGACAGCTCCACTATGTCATGGAGAAACACTGCTTACACAGAGATGGTTTCCACTGGACAGGTAAAACTTTTGTTTTATTCTTCATTAAACCAAACTACTGCTTCCTAGGACTAAAACTATACAACCTCTAGATTCACATTTCTGTGATTTTTAAAAAAAAACCAATTTTTTTTTTTTTTCCTAAATAGCAGCAGATTCATTAAACAGACTATCTGCTTCAAATTGAATATTTTCCACAGCCCATGAATTGACCAAGTCAACTTAAGTCCAAAGTTTATATTTTTTAAGTTTCTCAAGGGAGAATGGAAAGAACACCTGGTTATGCAAAATCCGTTTAAACAACCAAGACTGCACCTTTATTTCTTGTTTGGTCCTTTCCCTATTACAAAGCATAGTTTGTCCACAGGTAGAAATCTATCATGTAGAAATTTATCATTTATAATCTAATAATGTAAAGAGTGTTGAGAATAGTAGCTTAAAAGTAAGTCACATGAATGGGAAGAAGCAGCCAATGGTGTTCCTAAGTCATTTAATATGATCCTGAAACTTTGTTTATATAAACGTATCAATACTGTAATGATAAAGTAAAACCAAGTTTTGAAATTAATTAACTTATGTAAATCTTATAACAGCAAATATTCTACATGAGAAGTTATAGAAATACTACTGCTACTCTGCTGGGGACATACTGTAATGTTATAAAGTACAGGCAAATCAATTCTACCAAATACTTTACCGTTTGTTACTGTGCACATGTCAGAGTCACAGAGTCACAGTGTCTATTTATAAGAGTACCTCTAGATGAAATTACCACAGCTTACAGATGTGTCCCAAGCTGGAACTTTTAAACTGTGCCAGGCTGAATTAAAAGGGAGAAAAAAACAAACTAACAAACATTCAAAACAAAGCTTTGCATGCCATGAAGTCTGGCATGATCTTAAACCATAACAAGTCCATGAAGGAGCGTATGGCATTCGCAAGTACCAACATGCTAACATTTAGCTTGATATATCTTACAGATGGCAGTATTTTGCCACAGCAAGGAGACGATCTTGGCAGAGAGGCATAGTAAACAATAAACACTGAAGTTTTTAAAACTGAATTTTCAGAAACTGGCCTCCATATTTGTGACATCTGAAGCTAGTCTGGAAATAAAGCCTTTAATTTCCTCTTTAGCTTTTGGCAATCTTGAAAAGAGGAGCAGGAGATGAATCAAGTGGGCTGTGGAAGGTAAGGATTCATAGAAGCAGCAGAATGCTGAGGCGTCCTCCCATGTCAGAGGAGAAAACACTGAAGATGAGTTTCCTTCTGCAAGGCTCAGACTTCTAAAAGTAAAGCTTAACTAAAAAAAAAAAAATCATTACCCAACATATTTGTGGTGGCTAAGCCTCTAGGGTACTCAATCTTGAAACACTCACAAAGGCCTTTTTAGCAGTATAGCTTGCTTCTTTGAGATAGCATTGGCATTCCCAGACCCTATCAACCTACAAAACAATACAGCCAAAGAAAATAAAAGATTGGCCAGCTCAAAAGAAGCACCAATCAAAAGCTGGGAGTTATTTAAGCAAAAACATCACCTTGCTTCTAGTATGCCCCAAATGTCAGTCAGAATTGCAACAAAGGCTGAACTGGCTTGTGCATCTCCATCCCACCATCACTGGGAATGTGGGACTGCAGGGACAAGGCTGGGGACAGGAAGGCACTGTGCCTTCATTGTCTGACCAGTCCTTTCCTGCAGTTCCCAGTAAGGTAAACTGGGCCAGACTGGGGAGTGTCTAGGGTCAGCAATGGCCCAGTCATCAGCTGTCACAGCTTTGAAGAGCACAGTGAGCCCTGCTGAGGTTTCTCATAGCTCTTTTCAAGACGGGACACCTGTTCTGAGACAAGACGGTCAAATATCAGGTGAAGGTGGTGAGGGGATGTATTCAGGGCACTGATATATATATAATTTATACTCATAGATACGTATGCATCTCATACTGTTGCCCTTTTGAACATGCAGGCAGTGAATGAACACTGTAGTGGCTTCAATGCCTCTATGTCCTTGCCAGCCTCACCAAGTTCACACAAGACAGTGGTGGTTCATGCTCCTCTTCCAGTAGGAGGATTTACTCATAACAAATTCCCACTCCTTCAGGAAAAGAGCCAGAAGGGATAGTGAGTCACCATTGCCTCTTCACAGTGTCCTTCCGGCTACACTAATGTCTCTTCCTCCATGCAGGAGAACCAGTAAAATCCCACACGATGTCTTAGAGATTTTAGCTTTGTAATCTCTTACTAAAAGCAACACTTACCATCCAGAAGAAAGCGGGCAACTGTGCACAGATTACTTTCAAGTCTGATGTGCGAAACTCCTAGCAAACACACAAATCAGGCTTCCACCCTTCTGTGGTCTTCATAGTGGTGCTACTTGATCTAAAAACTGCTGGTAGCCTGTAAGTTATTAAATATATTCTCCAAAAAATATTGTAGGATTTAAAAAATGAGTCAACATACACACATCCCTGCACATGTGCGGAAAACAAGCCTCATAAAAGAGCATCCAAAGTTTTGCTTCATTTTTATCTATTGGTAAATGAAAACCATTGCACTATCATTGAAGAGGAAGGTCTTTGGTTTGTGTTCTCCAAAAGGTTCAGTAGTCTTCTGATTAAACAGTGTCAGGAATCACTGCTGTAAAGACTTATCACTGTAGCAGCTGAGAGCCTCTTGAACAAATTAGACATGCACTGTACGACACAAACTCAATTGAAAGAAGCTATTTGCTCTTCAACCCATTCTTTTTTTTTTTAAAGTTAAACATTGAGACACTGAAAGACAGTTTCATAACAATCATCTTGCTGCTGGTAGTAGAAATACTTTAAAAAACTGCTCTGGAAGATGTGTTGGAAATTAGTCTTTTGTATGAGACACCCATTTATTGAGTATACTACTTTAGAAAACCAGCTTGTCATTTCAGAGCATTTTTCTTTTCATTTCCTTGACCATTTTATGTTTAAATAAAGTCAGTCAAACTCCTAGATTGTTATATTTCATACCTTTGTCTTTTTATTCCATTTTCCATTCCCTGAAATAATGTTACTGTTACCATAAGCAAGTCAGTCACTGCTACCATGCACGTGCAATCTAGTGTCACTTTGTGTGATGTTTTCCATGTTAAAGAAGAAAGCTAAAGCTTATACTAAAGACATAAAACAATAGATTTTGTAGTCCTAATTTTTTTTTCCTAGAAGGCTTTTCCCAACTGCCATTACACATACCTTCAGCTTCCAGCCTGCGAGTCTTTCCAAGGAAACTCTGCTTGAACCCTGCGCATAAGGTCAATTAGCAAAGTAACCACGTGCAGAATCATATACAGCACCTATCACGCTGTGCAGGTAACAAAGTGAAAAGCAGCTACTACGTTATTGCAAAACAACGTCAGAGTCTACCTTTAAAAACTGCCCAAATCTCATTCAGAGTGAGTTAAAATTCCAATACTTGCTCCAGGGACTTGCTCGATACCTTTCCTCTTAATCTGTACTAGATGAGAGCTTTTTAAAAAATGAGCAAGCATGACTCATTTTTATGACTAATGCACCACTCGCAAAATGCTTTCCAACCAGATTGCAGTTCAAATAAGACGTGTATTGTTGCAAAACAAAATATGCTGGCTGAACAGAATGTATTCATCTATATTAGTTTTTCTTTCTAAGTCCAATACACTGGAAGCTAAATTAATCTGCTGAGTGCTAAATTCATCTACTGAGAGCTACTGTAGATTCAGGGAAATGTTTTGAGTGCTGCAGCAAACAAGTCTCACTCACTCAGGAGCCCTCTGTGGGCTGTTGGTGTTTTAACCATTTTGTTTGCTTCCAAGCACGCAAGCAGCTGATAGATGAGGAAAACGCTCATTGATTTGCAGTGGCAGCACTACAGCCAATCAGCCCTAGAACGAGGCACAATCATGAATTTCTCCAGCTATGCATATTTATATGCAGCTGTCGTACCTCCAAGTCTCCAGTGAATACAAAGTGCTTGTGTGGCCACCAAGACACACAATGCTGTCCTGCAGTCTGCTCTCGCTGGTAAGGGAAGATAGACTATATGTTTCATTTTCCCCAGCTAGGCTACCCCAGTAAAATACATGTCTAATATGACTACAGTGTTCTAGAAATTCTTAATCTAGAGGAACTTTCAATGGGCTAGATCATTTAAAGGAAATAAACACCTTGAAAGAATGTGTTTTCAATAGAATAGATTATGCTACAAAAATATAGTAACAAGCAAACTGTCTTACTAAGAGTGTCGAAAAGCCCCATGGTACTGAGGAAAGGGTAAGAGAAGGAATCTTCCCTTGTGTTTGCTACAGTGGTGATACATGGGTAGCACACAGGGCACAAGATGTATCTTCTGAATGTAACTCCTTAGCTCAGCAATGGTGGACACTGATTAGGAAAACTTGCATGAGGCTTTGCTTTTGGCGTAGCAAACCTGAAGAGTTGAAAACATACCAGAAAAAGGAGACGTCTATAGAGATGAAAGAGAGAGGTCCTAGTAGAAACACAGATAGAGAAATGGCTCTCTGAAAAAGAAAATCCAGATATCTGGCATTTGGCAGAAGGCTACTAAATGAACATCCAGAAGCACTAAATATTCAGGGGGGCTGGCTAATCTGTTTAATGGTCAAGCCATTAGATGTCCACTGAAGTAGAATGACATTTTACATAATTTCTTATAGTGTATAGCCCTGACTTCACACAAAGCTTCTCCACTCTTCTATCAGAAGAAACCCAGTGCTAGAACCCAAGCCCAAAAAGAATTTAAATGAAGCCTACAGCTACCATGTACAGCTGAGTGTAGCTGCCTCTGGTTAGGCTCCCCACAGCTGGGCTCACCGACACATCACCTTGAGGAAAATCCATCCTAGGAGCTGCCCTGGGTTACTAAATTGCACAGAAAACCTCCCTTACCAACTCTGCTGCTCAGGCAAAGCTACACTTGCAAACAAGGGTGCACACAAAATGTTGAAATAAAAAATCTTCACAATCCAAAAACATAAATAAAACTCATATTTATATGTATCCTTAAAACATCTTCATTGAGGTGCTGGAAATATTTGCATTTGTTACTCCCTTGCAAGCAAGCCATACAAAAAGGGGCAAACAAAGAAGAAAACAGGGTATTTTCACCGCTAGTATTTACAATTGAAAACGGTTATAATCAGATTTTATTTATTGTGGCAATTACATATAAACTTAACTCCTAAAATGAAATTATTTTTGTATTTTCAGTTTCAAAGAACAATAGAAAAAGACTTCCATTAAGTGCCAAAAAGAAATCTCCTACATAATATATATATGTATGCTAAATAAAAATGCTAATCTGAGAAAGATTGTTACAGAAATCTACATCATTATAAGATCAAACTCCAAGTGGTATTGTATCAAAATGATGAAAATCTTCTAAGGATCAGGAAATGAAGTAAATGGATCTATTTTATCTTCAAGTTTATTACTGAAAATGGGTTTTATGATTTGCTGTGCATAGTTAAAGTGCTACCCAGACAAATTACAGCTGCTCTTTTAACCTGAACATAAGATGGCACAGTTCCAGCCAATGGTTTCTAGGCAGGATGTCAAATCTCAGCCCCCTGGGTTCCAGAATGATGGATTGAACATTGAAAGTTGCAGCAGAGCAGCATATGTGATTTCTGTACTGTATTTTGATCACTCATGAATATATTAAGGCATGTCAATGCATGTTATTCAAAGATTTGGTTTATTGTTTTCAGCTATCTTTCAGAAAAAAAAAAAAAAATGAAAAGTTTGTTTGTTTTGGTTTTTTTCCCAAGGTAAACAAATGCTAAAAAATGCAATCTCATGTAAAGGTTAAAGAACTGTTTTTATTTTCTTTGTTTATTGAAGAGGACTTTAGGTTATGATTCAGCTAAAAGGGCACTATTTTAGAAGCTAGATCTCCTCACACAACTACTGCCATATACTGCTTCCACATTTTGTTAAAAAAAACAACCAAACGAAAAATGTAAAAAAAGAAAAAAGAAAAAAAAAAAAGCTTTTGCATTATCGACTAGTGCAAATACATAGAAATTATTAATCTCTTCTAAACAAGTTTTTGGCATGCAAATGCACTGTCCAAATGTTAGACTTAAGCCATGTTTTTCCACCTGGTCAGTGCTTCAAATGTTGCCATACTACCACCTCCTTACTTTATTTTCTTCTTTCAAGAACACTTTCCCTATAAACTTACAATTTAAAAAAGGAAATATATCCCCTAAAATGCCCCTTAGAAAGCTGGGGGAAAGTAGAGTCTACTGATGTCATAAGCAGAGACTAATAAAGAATTCATCCTGATTGCGTGGTTTGAGGAGAGGCTCTTTGGGCAGACAACATTTCATGCTTTGCGCTGCACAACATCCAGCAAAGTGAGGGGCTCTGGGCTCAGCCTGTGAGCAGCATCTAGTTACACAAAATTAATACGTTAGCAACATAGCCACATTACACACTAAACTGCACTGAAGTCTTTAGCTGACCACGATGAATGTAAATACGCACTGTAGAATTTTCAGAGTCAGGTGAAAAACAAAGTTCCTAAAAGAGTGGGGCAGCTTCAAGGAGAACACACACTTGTAGAAGAAGTAAATACAACAGAAGGGGAAAGTCAACATACAGTGACCTTACAAACTATTTGCACAAATCAGCATTGTAAAAGATATTAATTTACGCATTTTTCAGCTAGTTCATGTCTGGCCCAGGACACACTTTTGAACATGGTATTAACATTGTGAATGGTCTTCTCTTCCAACTTCTATGGTTTTATCCTTCACAATCCCGTTTTATAATGACAATTAAAAAAAAATTAATTTAGGAACATTTACCAACTTCTATCTTAAGAATGGTTTTAAACACTAACTTAAATATGCATTATCTGTATATTTTACACCACAGAGGAGTAAATAATACATTTTAAAGTCTGGTTAGTTTGCATTTCTGTAAGATTATTAATTTTGAATAGGCACTTCTGGATACCGTCTGGGCAAGCTCTGGCTGGAGCACGGTCAGTCAAAGCAGGCTGCTCAAGGCCACGTCCAGTTGGATTTTTACATCTCCAAGGATGGAGACTCCACAGCCTCTTTGAGTATTCTGTTTCAGTGTTGACCTCCCCCACAGTAAAATTTCATGATTGACTTTTTTTTTTTTTTTAAATGGAATTGCTCATCATCTTTTCACTAAATATTACTGAGAAGAATCTGGCTTCATTTTCTGTACTGTATAACACCAGGTCTGTATACACATAATGAACAAATGAATTCAACAGTTCCCAAGCAATAACACGAATTTGTCTTTATTTGTAATTGGTTCATTTGGTATTTTAATTATACAGATTTCCAGGCTTAGGATTCTACAGTTTATCATCCTTCTGCCTAATTTTGTGCCACTTGCTGAATTTTTTTGTCTTGGTTATTTCATTTTTTGATGTCTTACAAAACTGGGAGAGTGAAGTCTTATTTACCAGAAGTTAAGGCAGAACTGCCTTTCCAGAACTTCAGGAAAACAAAAACAAACAATCCAAAGACCATGCCTGTTCAGCCATCAGATATTCTACTTAACAAGGTACAAGCTGTAGAGGTTGTATCACTCTATGATACAAATACAGGGACTGCAAATATTTCAGCCTAGACATAGGAAACTGGGCAGTCAGGAGAGAGTTCCAGGTTTCCACCAAGGCAAACCAAAGAGGAAGCTTTCCTCTGCTTGCTACAGACTCTGACTTATCACATCCAAACAATGAAATTCTGATTCTACTAAAGTCAATGGCAAATTGCTTGTTCAACCGCACCAAAATTTTGCCTGACTTTACAGCAGTGAAAAATCTGATATCCTATTACCAAACTCTTAAGACATCAGCTGCCTTTCTATTTAGGAACACACATTAACATGAGGTTTTTCCAACTATTAAATGGATATTTGTAGCCAAAGAAGAAATATAAAAGGAAAGCAAAAATGAATTAAAGGACAATGGCTAGCAGCATGTATGTTATAAATACGACAAATAAGTTTTCCAATGTAAAGGCACCAATTTAATACCAAAATAATTCTCTCCTCTGCATGGAAACAAAGTTCTCTTTTGTCTTTTTTTTCCCTTGTTACTATTCATTATCATTACATTCCCTGTAATTAAGACTGCTGAATTAAAAACACATGGGTGCTTGTGAAGCCAATAGCTTTCAATATACTGAAATCCCAGAACAATGTTCAGCCATGAAAGAATAGATCAGTTTTCATGATTGCTATAGGATTTATTGAAATTTAGTACAGTATAGCTACAATTTTTATCTACTGCTACAATTGCTATCTACTGCCCTTGCCACAGTTACTGTACCTGTGAGTATAAACACTGAACAACTTCAAAGTCTTCTTACAGAACATGACACTGTAATGTAAAAATAACTCAAAACTACTGATTTTTATGAGAAGAGGAAACACTGCCAAAACAATATATTTCCAGACTTCACTGGCTCAATACTTTTCCAAGAAAATTGTTTACCTGCCACTGTCACATTTTTATCTGGTTTCATAGAATGGTTTACTTTATCATTTTGCAACTGTAGTTTATAATGTATTATTTATCCCAACCTGCACCACTCAGAGTTTTGTTTGGCTTCACCTTCCACCCACAGACCTAAAGAAAAATTGCTTCTTTAAATTTTTCATATCACAATAATGAAAGCTAATTCTTTTTAGGTAATACAACAGCTTGTTTCAAAGAAACACAGAATCATTGTTCCTAGAGAGAGATGCTGCCTACAGATATTGTAAATACTTGTGCTCACAGCTTCTGATGAAGCCAGCTTGCTGTGAAATATCATTCTTCAGCTATGCAAAGTCATTTCAGAACATGTCTGGTTTTCACCTCCAGTCCTACCTTCTGATAGGTAATGGATTTCTTCATACGTTATCTGACTGGCATTTAGAATAATATGTCATAATAGGTTTTGCAGGATGCCTTTTTTTTATTATTCATAAGGGGTAGAAAAAAAGCAGGACTGAACTTTAAGTACTGTGGGAAGGGTAAAGAAAGCACAATCCTTTGAGTATAATATAGCTTTCAACTCTTTTATATGCTCAGGTTATTTTTTGAAACAAACTCCCACTAAAATGGTAAATTTTGCATTGGTCTTCTGAGTATTGCACTGTGTGAGGACACCAGACAACTTTTATATTTAACTTCATCCTTTAGATGTTGCATTGACGTTTTCTTAAATTTATAATAAAAGCTATGATTTAAGAGTTGGTCTCCAGGAATAAAACTGAAATCTGTCCCCAAATATATAAATGAGAATCTGTCAATGTAAAAACTTTCAATGAATATCATAGGGCAATATAATCCCTGTGACACAGAACTTGTTCTTCCCAGCTTCAACTATGGGGCAAGGATGATTGTTTGGAGTCATGTAGCACTGTCCATAACAAAAAAGTGATCTAAATTTCAAAGCCTAAGAAAACTGTACTACTTTGAACACTGGAGAAGAGAGTGAGGTGGGAATTTTGAAGTTTGCTTCAGTCCAGTTATGAGCATCTTCCTTTAATTTTCCTCAAGACTTAGACTACGTGAGCTCAAAGCAAAGGTCAGTGATTTTTCTGTTGCATGACTTCTAGTACCTAACTTACCTCAAGTAAGGGGACACATTTCCATGCACATCAATGGATAGAGAGGGGCTCTTCCAAAGGGAAATTGTAATTTCCTCTTTTTCTGAACAGTCTTTTTACATTAGATGATGTTGCAGTATTTTGAGTGCCCTGTCCTTTTTAGTGAAGAATTTTAAGGAAAAAGATAAAAAAGAAAGTGCAGTAGCTAAACTGGTAAGTGGCAGAGGAAACAGAAAAAAAACCCAACTCATTGAAAAAGCCATGGGGAACCCCCCCAAAAAGCTTTTAAATCTGAATTCTTAATTTCAGGCCAAAGTTCATCTGAATATCAGTTAGATTTTTGGTTTCTTGCTGTTAATAATGTGAAAATCACTTTGTCACCACTTTGGTGTTCTCAGAGGTGAAGTATTTCACCATTAGGGGACTTAAATAAATAAAAAGACATATGTATATCAAGATCACTATTCTTTCCTAACTTCTCTCAAGTAATATGTTGGAAATAAATGTTTTCTAAATGCTTTGATCTTTATTCTCACATATTTTCCATCAGGGTATGGTGCACACGATCTCATATAGTCCAATCTGCTAACTTTTGTGGGATCACATTAAATTCCTGAGAAGATATCAGTTATAGAATAAACTGAACAATATATTCAGAACTGGATTTTTTTGTTTCGACTGTGAGGCTTTGAGTATGTATAGCTATCAAGATGAAAAACAGAGAGGAGTGTACTGGACTGGAAAGTAAACAGAAAATTACTGAACTAGTACTAAATTTCTAGGATCATGGGCCCTGATGCCTCCTCTTATCAATGGCCATTTCTCCTTCTGGTTTTTAAATCTTTTTTCAAATATTTCCTATATTTCCTCTCAAAAATTAATTTTCCTGTTCTCTGTGAAGCCTTATTATCCATGTTGCGTATAAGGAGGGAAGTGACTTCAATCTGGCTGAAATGTGTTCTGTGAGATGACACATAATTCACTCCAGAACATTTTAAAATTGTGTATGTGCAAGCAATGGTGACATTTAACTTGAGATTTCGAGGGGGGGGGTAAGGCAGGGAAGCATTTTTGGGGTTCTTAGCATCAAAAATCTTGTTTTCTGGAAACGCTACCTCACAGATGGAGCAAAGCAACAGTCTCGCTTCTAACTTCATCCTTCATCCGTCAATTATTCTGGTATCATTTCTGTACATTGGCAGCCTCCCGTGTTACCACAAAACTGTAAGTTCCCCTTCTAGACTGCATCATAGATTCCTCACTAACTTATTGGCTCATTACTCATTCCACCAAATTGTTTCACCTTAACACAGACTTTTTAACATACACTTCTCAGCTGGAATATTGCACTTGTTTGTAACAGGCAAAATGCCAGAGATCACAGAGATATTACTTGAATATGCTCTGAAAATCTTTAAATCTTACCTAGCATTAACTACCTCCTTGTGGGGTACCTTCCTCCTCCCTTTTTCATAACTTGAGGCCACAACAGATGTCTATTTGTTTCCTTTTCTGCTTCTTGATTTCCACAAGCGCATCACAATTCTGACATCTATTGTAGAGATATTTTTGTGAAGTTTCCTTTAATTCCCACTGCAAGCTCCTATTTCTAAATTCCGATCAGTATTAATTCCTTTGATACTGATCCTCTGTGGTATTTTTGGCAATAACAACTGTCCTCGACAGTTTCTTACTTTTTAAAAAGAATATAAAAATAATTGTTTACCACAAAAAAAACCAACCAAATAACAACAAAAAAATCCAAACAGTTGCTATGTGCTTAGAACATTAATAATACTTTGGGTGAAATAAAAGCCCAACACAGAAGGCCAGCAGAAAGACCAGGTACTTAATTCCTACATTATCCTAGCATTACTTCAACCTCGTTTTTTTTTAATAAAATCAGAGAGAAAAAAAACTTTTTCACCCAAGATGGTAAAAGGAAGAGTGGCTATTCAAAGTCCACACCACTCAGGTGGGTTTTTCAGCTTTAAAATAGGCAGTTCACTGCCTAGAATATCTCTTTTTCCTTTGTTCTTGACTTTCTGTAGTACTACTATTTGGTAAGCAGGATTTTAGTGCAAGTCTTCTATTCAGAATCCTCAAAATTCCTAGAATTTTTAGATGTATTATGGAAACTTGGTTCTACATAAATTTGATTTCCAGAATCCTTACCTTGTAGTAAGGAGTAAGCATATCAGACTACATGGTTCTTACTCCATCATTAAATCTATTCTTGTTTTACTTTAGCTTCTTTCCTGTGTTTCACACAGATTAATTTTCTTTTTTTTTTTTTTTTTCATTCACATGCAGAACACCACAAATGGGAATATTCTTTGTATTCTTCAAAGACAAAATATCTCCAACATGCTTTCTGTTTCCTTATCCATTTTTGTTGATGTTTTCTGTTTGCTTTAACAGACTTGGGTTGGATGTCATAGTGTATTTTGTACTTAGTCTATATTTGCTTTCCAATTTGAGAGCTTCCTAGCAGTCAGGGACTGTAAATTTGCCTGTAGAGCACTGAGGCAAAGAGTCAGCACTTAGTAAGATACCTGGTTGCTCAGGAGCAAACAGGTGTTTTCATCATGTTAGGAAACACATTCTGCCCTGCAAACTCCCCATTTAACATCAAATGACAGAATCTGAACATCACTTTGAATACTTCTGACAGGAAATTACCTATGTATCTATACAACTTTGATGGTATTTGATGTTTTTATTGGTGTCCAATATCCATCATCTTTTAAAGGAAGACAAGGTAGTCTTCTGCAAAGACTTTTAAAATTGTCTGATTTTTTTTTTTTTTTTTTTTTTTTGTCAAGAGCTTGTCATTTGCATGTTCTCCATGCTTATTCATAGTGTTACTGAATCCATTGGCAAAACACAGACTGTGTGTACTCATCTTTTGTATGTGTAAAAGGATTTGTTTAGCATTAGACACACATTCTCAGCATTGTATACAACTGTTTGTTTTAGTGGTAAGAAAAGGCTAAAGCAAAATCCAAACAAAATTACCACAATACTCAAACCCCAGTTTATCTTCAGCTATCTAATTAGTATGAGATCTTCCCATGAGCACTTTCATAGTCATTTAGAAAGATATCACCCTGAAGCTGAAATAATTTATAATTTGCTAGGATTTTGAAGCTTAAGTTCTTTTGATTTGGTTTATGGTGTTTTTTGTTTGTTTGTTTGTTTTGTGGGGGTTTTTTTTGGTTTTTTTTTCCCCATATATTCACAATTTGCTAGTAAGTACTCCCCTTCATTTAAGCTTTACTGAAGTGGGATATTTCCGTTGAATTTTCAATGGCACATTTCAGATGCCTCTGGGAAGCCTATGGATATTAAAAAAAAAAAAGCAGCACAGAGAATTTGCTCCTGGACGAAGAGCTCCAGGAACATTCTTCCTCTTCATTTCAGAAAGCAACAAGAGCTATTCAGGCACTGTACCAGGAAATACAGCTGTGAAAAGGATCCATGATAAAAGCTAAAGAGACTTATTTTCCCAAATGTCATGCATTATAGCTACTGCTCTTGCCTTACAAATCAGTTTGTCAGACATGAAATATTATTATTA
The DNA here is from genome assembly GCA_013401255.1 of Urocolius indicus. NCBI lineage: Eukaryota > Metazoa > Chordata > Aves > Coliiformes > Coliidae > Urocolius > Urocolius indicus. The sequence goes on along the minus strand of WBNH01008019.1, from coordinate 91,974 downwards.
TAATGAAGGGAGTTAAATTTTTCTGACCAACTCTTTACAAGTTTAATAACAAGAAGCTCTGTCCACAAATTCTCCCTGAAACATTAAAACACTGTGTCTATTGAGGGTGAGTGGTGGAGAAGTAAAAACAGAATGGGGGAAATGATGGAGGGAATGAGAAGATAGACTGAAGAGAATATAAAGGATCATTTAGTTCACCATGCTTCTGCAGGGCAAAACCAGTTATTCTTGTAATTCCTAACATACTTAGTTATGACTCCATTCAAACCTTCCTTGTAAATCAGATCTTCAGGACCTTTGATTATCATTGTTGTGCTCTGCCTCCTTCTTGCTGTACAGTGCCCAAAGATGGATATTGCACTTCAGACTAGCAACACATTCACAACTAAGCAGGGAGTGTCTGTCAACAATCACTGTGCAGACATGCACTTAAACTGAATTACTGACTGAAACTCATGCCCTGTTCCTAAATAGCTAAAGCTCATTTCTCAGAGATTTATAATATCCCTTTAATTATCTGAACTTGGAAGCCAGTTCTAAGAAGAGACTAGTTCAGAATAAAATATTCTCTTAGTTTCATCACAGAAAAGTGCAAATAAATTACTATTTAGAACATGCTCTCTCTTCAGCATTGTCTCTAGTAGTTGAACCAACACTGATGAGAAATAATCGAGATTCTTAAGAATTTGTATAGAAACAGTTTTAACAAAACAGGTGAGGAGGGAGATATATTTGTCTTCAGTGCTAGTGCCACAATTCACAACCCTGCACAAGAATAGAAGGCACTCTGCCCACATTTATGGCTGAGAGCAGATACTCCTTCACAATAAATTTGAAAAGCAATGGTATAATCAGTTCGAATATCAACTCTATTAAGAGCTGTGTCTTTAAGACTGACTTAAACAACACTTTAAGATTTTGGATAAAATATCTAAGTTGATCTGATTAACTTTTCCCTGACTTTTATTTATAAAATAATTGATATGTTATCTTTATTTAATATTTCAGAGAGGAGAAAGTTCTGAAACTTCAAAAAAATTCTTGGCACTGATGAGAATTATTGCTCATCCATCTTCAAGTTCAGTAAAGTTATTTAATGAAAATTTTTGAAGAATATTTTTTAGAAATATTTTGAATGTGTCTTTCTTTCTCTTCCCTGATTTTTTTTTTATCATCGGGGATATATTTTATTTTGAATAGTCTTAATATTAAAGAGTCCTGTCTCTATGTCTTATTCTCCCCAATGCCTTTCTAACATCATGGACTCTTTTCTTATAGCAACTAATTATCAAGCCACAAACAGAAGTCTTTAATTTAAGGTGAAGAATAGGTATCTGGAAGACATAAGAAATTCATGGCAAGGACCTTGATTTACAAGAAAGCATGACAATCAACAACTCGAGTCTCAAGACAAAAAAGTGTTCTAAATCAAGATAAACTTCAGTATAAAGTGGGAGGTTTCAGATTTTTTCAGATTGAATAAGGTGCATTGCATCTACATTGAATACTGCCAAAACCAAGGATATAGAAATACAGAAAATTATGTCCTTGCAAAATTAGGAACAAATATTTGCAACAGAATCATATATTCATTCCAGTTTCTTCACTCACAATCATCAACTCACTAACTTCTTCTAATATTCTATTCAATATCTGGTAGAAATACCTTGACACACACCACTAAAAGACTTTTTGACATCTCCCCTAGTCAGACCAGAATTTTACTTTTCAACTAATCAGAACATAATTAATAAACAAACACTCAAAATTCTGCAATTATCAAGGACAAACTCCCAAACAGATAAATAATCTATTTTTTTTCCAGTAAGCTACTTATTACGGCTAAACTCTCTGAGGTTCTACAAAAATCGACTGTTTACACAAAAAAATTATGTACAAAACTGCGATTTAAGTTGTGGGTCTTGCCAGGGCTGGACTCTGATGTGAATAGCTAGTTCAGGGGAGTGACCACTAACAAGTCTTAATTGCAATAGACTAAGTAGTGGTCAGTTTTCACATTTTCACACCTGAATGGCTATATTTTTGTGGACATTTCTGATGTCAAATGGTATTTTGTCAGGAAAAAAAAAGAAAATAAACTTACAACGGTTGGGTGTTGAAATCCTACCCTCTAGGCAAACAATGATTTAAATGTCATTAATGTATGTGCATGTGTTAGTAAAAAAACACTCACTGGTAGCACAAATTTGAAGTCTTTATATGAAGATAGAATATTTATAATATACCTAGTCATTACAACACTAAAAAAAAAAAATAAAATGTTGTACTAGCAGGCAATATTGCTGAAATTAGTATTTTCACTATGAAGTTGTTAACATCCTTCTTTGTGATTATCATCTGTTTCTTTGGATTCTCAAGATGCTCCAGGCACAGATCAGATGACGTGCTCATCTGGAGCCTCTCTGTCAGAGATCTGAGAGATCAGAAGTAAGACCTTAGCAAGTTATTGTATTATAACCCACAAGGTAGGACAGTTCACTCCTTTTAATACCAAGGCTACCTTTTCAATCCCTCACTGAAGCTGTCAACACCTTTGCAACAATTTACAATCTTCTGTACAGAGAAGGTAATTCAAAAACTTAAGTATGGACTACATTTTAATTTTTTGTTAAAATTTATTTGACCTGAAAAGCTCTTTTTCTGACAATCTTCTGCAAAGTATGCCAATATTTACACTCTTCAAAAGAGGGTTTCAATTCTGCTTGGTCAAGAAAAAGACAAACGGAAGAAGCAATTTCTATGCAGAAAAGTCCAACTAAAAGAAAATAATCCAGAAAATATTTCATTTACTCATTGTCAGAATTTCCCTAAGAGAAAATACTAAGGATTAGACTCTCATTTGTCAAATAATTCTACAAGTCACATCTGTGGAAGTAAAAGAAATATACGCAAAGGTCAGGTAATATTACACACGGTGTCTTATTGTTTAGTGGCCTGATCAGTTGTCAAAGATCATCAGGCTAGTTATTTTTTTTCAAAACTAACTGGAAGGCAATAGATATCAGTAAGTGATGTAGTGTTAGAAAAAGCAGCATTAAGATAGTACACACTGAATTCTTCCCTTGTGCTTGTTTCAAGCAGCAGCAGCAACTAAAACTTCTGGAGTTGCAAAAACTTTCTTCTGAAACCAGGATTTTATTTTAATAACAACATTTCCAAGAGAAATATCAGGTCTAGTGAAGTCAAGTTGATATTAGGATCTACAGTATGTCCTAAAAATCTGTATTTTGCTAAATCAAAATATCTGCAATCTGCTCTTAGCAATATTGTACATCTTTTCTGAAATTTGCTCTCAGGTAAATTTTCAGCACATTAAGTTTCTCTTGTTTTCTGACTATTTACAAATCTTGAAAAATAGGATAAAGGAGCTATAATAGGATAAAGGAACCATTAGATGGTTTAAGGCAGCATGATTCAGGGCAGTATTTTTTTCACTGCATTGAAAATAAACAAAAAAGCCCAAACTTGATGCACCTCTCTGGTAGCAAGGAATCACCTCTTGTGTCTTCATGAAATAAATGTCAAAAGTTTGTCAAGATAGATTTTGCATATTTGCCACAGATCAGCTATCAACTACTCACAGAAAGTCCTAAGAACAAAGTATGAACACAAAACACTAGTCTGTTGTCTAAAGACAGCTCAGTTTTACAGCAGAGAGTGTTGATGATTCCAACCTTTTTATTACCTGAAAACCCATCAACAGTTTATAATGGTCAATGTAACACAATTCATTTTACATTTTCAAAACTCACTTTTTAAGAATGGCAGATGTGTGCCAGCACATCTGGAAACCACTTTTAATTATACGATCCTCAAGTGGGAAAGCAGTAGCTTGTACCCATAGTGAAGCTTTTATATCTGACCACACAAATACTAGCAACCACCTGTGCTTTACACAGATTTTCATTATAAAGTATATCATATTACTACCCTATTATTCTAGAATGACATTTGAAGCTTTTGTGTGACTAAGCTGCATCAAGTGTGGTCTTGAAAAGGCCTCTGCTCTATGAAAATGTAATAAACTTGATTGCAGTTAGGGTACTTACCGCTGAGGATATCACAATATGCATGCTCCTAGAGTTGGCTTCTCTTGCTCTAAAAGTCATAAAAAATATACATTAGCAATCATGATTACCAGTCTAGGAATTGAAATTTAGCAAACTAATGCATGTCTCCAAATGAGATACCTTGTAAGTATTTGGAATTTCTTTCCAATATTTGTCTCTTTCCTAATATTAACACAGGGGTACTATAGTCAAATACTCTGCTTCTTCAACCATGCTCTGAGGTTACAAAAAGCAACTTCAACTGTGATCTGTCAGCCTAACAGCATTTCAATTCTGTCATAAATATTTTCATAGGTTGCAAACATTGGGGGTTACATGACTACATTGGGTTTTCTAAACTTAACTTTCCTCCCCTACTCCCCCCTGCTCCACCCAAAAGTAACAGGTTTTTTACAGTACTGTTCCTGATTTCTGAGAAAGAAAAAAGATGTCTGCGGAATTATTTTCTTCTTTACAACACTTTATTGAATATTTTAGAAGAGTGTAATGTTGACACACAAAATTTTGTATATCATACTGTAAGGTAAATGTTGAGCATTTACAATGCTCAGCCCTTGGGAGATCTATCATATCCAAGGACAGATTCATCAGAAATGGACACATGTAGGTGTAACTTTTCAAACTGTAAAGAACACAATTTTACAGACTATATTTTAGGATATTTGCTATGCTGGCCTCCACAATGTGCAGGTAACTAAAAAGAATCTCAAATATCTTTTTAGCATAATTTAATCTGCTTATCGGTTACTATGCTGGAAAGAAAAATTTCCACGCTGTTATATGTTTGAAAATGCACGTTCACTTATCTCATAATTTCTGCCTTAAACTCAGTTTTGAAGTAACTCATGAAGCCACAGAGGATCCCTCACAGGACTGAGCCCTCACATGCTGTCAAGGCCTCTGGGATTGCAGCTGAAAGAAACTCGTCCTGCTCTGAGACACTCAAAGCAGATCTCAGCCCCAGATCCCCGAGGCAGCCACTACAATCTGTCTCTACCAGGCAGAACAACAATGGATCTGTACAGTCGCAAGAACCTTGCCTTCACTCTTGCCCTCCCACCATTCTCCCACCATTGCTACATACAGCCGCACTGAGGCATGGAAGTGTCCTGGTGCCGCTGCCTCACACCACCCATGAGAGCTGCTGCTTCTGCAGCAGGCAAGACTCTCCAAGTCAGCAGAAATGCAACAGCAAGATTTGCTTTAATAGATCTTTTTTTGGTCACCTCAGAGCCTCCCATGTGACACCTGGTAGGCATTTAAATGTTCACCCAATTATTATGCATTGAAATTATGTTGGGGGTGTTCACTGATCTTACACAGGACTTTTGCAAAAATATTTGTAACATTTCAAGAGATTAAATATATTAACTGTCCATAACCCTGTTGTTGTAAAGACATAACCTGATTTCAGATTGTAAATACATTTATTGTCCATGCAAAGAAGGCATAACATTCCTCCTTCTTTTACTTTTTTATCTTTAGTAACAATTTTAGATTGCTAAAAAAATATGTTCCTTTCAGCAAATTGCTTAAATCTAAAAGAAAAAAAGGATCATGATTTATTTCAAAATATGGGTGGATTCTGAATACAACTTTTTAAAGGTTTTCCAACTAAATACATTTAGTTAGAGGGCAAACAAAGACTGAAACACTCTGTGGTATGCTACAAAAGATATAAATATGCTTTTTCTTTGTTTGAAGATGAAAGTATCCTGAAATGAACCTTTTTGAAAGAAAATTATGTCTAATTATCAAAATAATAGACCTGGAGCATAAATTAATTTAATCTTGGGTATCCACTACCTAATGCCGCATTTAAACAGGGATATACTAGAAGACAGGTAGCTGTGCTTTCTGAACCCTGCTTGAAATGGTGATACAGATTGATATAATCAATGTCAGCCACAAGGGTAATTTTTAGAAGGGGAGATGGATGAGGGAAAAGTCTTCAAATGGCCAAAATAAGCACTTGGACGTTTGTTTCTTTTCAACACAAGGAAGGCATGTTCAAGTCCTTTACTCAGTAAATCTTCCTCTTCAAGGAGTATCAATGAAGACAACGAAGCTGCTTGAAGAAGATTGCAATGTTAGTGCTGCCAGGAACCAAGAGGAAGAGGCAGCTTTTAGCATCCAGGAGCATACAAGTCACAGGATATTAGATTTGAAGAGCTGCGAAGTTAGGGGGAATATATCTGCTGATTGCAAAGGATCCTTGCTCTTATATCTCTTTAACTATTCCACTTGCAATGCTGTCATCGTGAGCTTAAGGATGTGACTGCGAAGGAGAGCAGAAATATCTTTGAAGTCATGAAATATATCCAAGAACCTGGATACCTGCCATTTTAAAATGCTAAGCTGAACGCACTCCACCTTAGCAGTAGGTTAAGTCTGAAAGCAAGGACCATACAAACAGAAAAAAAAAAAAACCTTCATGAATGCATCCTCCCAGCCTAACTCCCTCTAATTCCAGGCATTTTGGGTCTACTTAGCCATACCCCCCACAACTAGCCAGTCAGGCAGACTGCATGCCTACAGACACGCCGGAGCCTGCCCATCACGCTGCAGTCCCTAAGATGTGTTGGAAACCAGCTCTGAGGCCAAAGACTGCGCACATCTATGTAAGGGAAAACACCTGGGCTTAGGTACAGGGTGCCAGGGATGCCAAGCAGGCAGAGGGATTGCTCTGGGAGCAGGGTACCACTGGCAAAGACACAGATGTTTTCCCCAGAGCAGGGTCGATGTCACGTCTGTTCTCTCCTATAGCAAACTGACTGAAAATATTAAAAAGTCTTTGCAATCCTATTGGTCTTGCTCAAGGGAGCTTGACTGGCAAGACAATGTATCTTTGTTCTCAATTAAAAACATTATTTGGCCACAGTAATTATTTAAAAACTAAGAGGAATAAGATTTTGTGATTATAACCACAATTTATTATTTTTTGAACTATCGAGGTTTGGTAGAGAAAGAAGAGAGAGGGAGTAATAATGACTACTACTATGACTACACATAGCATTCATTCAGACAGTACAATTTTACTTGTACTCTGAAATCTCTGTAGTAATCACAAACCAAAATCATGACTGTAGTGAAAAAACACATACAACAAGCTGATATGGAGGGATTTCTTTAGCAAGTTACACTAATAGATACTGCCAGTAGCTTTCCTGCTATGTTCTTCTCTTCATAAAGATATAGAGCAATTGTGGTAATTCTAATAGTCAAAATGGGAGGCAGAGCAAGAAAGTAATGGAGAAAATTTGTGTTAAAATGGATTTTCTTGTCTCCTCCTGTAGTTTTTATCACCCAGATGACAAAACATTATCATTAGCAGTTTATATCAAAAGTTAACATTTGCCCATCATTTTCTATTTTCTCTCAACCACAAAGGTTGGAGCCTATTATATACTCCCCTTATCTTACTGTGTTACTTTAGAATCTAAGAGCACATTGTGCACATTAATCTTTCATGGCAGAGTTCACTGAAGTTCTGCCAAAATTCAATAATTATGTTCCATTCAATGCAGCAATTTATTTATCTCATTGCGGGAATTTAGAACATATAGAACAAAGTGCTTAGTTTATTTGAATTAAATGTTTGCTAAAAAAAAATAAATAAACAAACCAACAGAAACCCACAAGACAAATCAAAATAGCTCTGCTTAATTTCTAAAATTCTAAAACATGCAGTAGTATCTTTTGAGGGATGAAGTTATTTTTACAAGACCTCATGTTTTCTTGATAAACTGAAAGTACTCTATGGTATGTTTAGGGCTCTTTTTCATATAAATGAAAGTATTTTATAAATACATTTGTAATTTTATTCAAATGTATAATATGCATCACTTACACTGCACTACTAAAACATGAAATACTATTATATGGCAGTGATTAAAAAATCCAAATACAAAATAAGAATTTGTATTTTGAATGGAGAATAAATTGATTCACTGCACTGAAAAAGATAACTGAGAGTTCAACAGTTCTATGGAGTAAAATCTAAGATACAAAACTATAACAAAGTTGAGCTTTATAATTGCACTCTTTTTTGTTTTTTCAAACAAAAAGAAGATGCAATGCCCTCCAAGTAGGAAGATTAGAGACACATTATTACTAAAGGCTGTTAAAAATAAAAATGGCATAATGGAGAATACTTAATGTCCTTCATCTTTTGTAGTCTCAGGAAAAGTAACTAACCAGTTATTTATTAAAAGGAAGAAATATGAATCTATTTGTTTGGGATTTAAAGCCAGAATATAGTATCTATATATTTTAAACTTTATGAATACAGACTGCTGACTTATCTGGTGGAAACATGACTTCTTTGTATGTTCATATATATAATACATTTCTTGATAAAGGAAAATATTAATTTAGTATCTTTAACAAATCCAAAATATTTCAAGGTTTTAGGTAACACTCTGTTACTTCATATATTAGAGTTTATACTTCAGATATGTTACCAGACAAAATTTGACTCTGGATTTGAAAACTGCTCACAAAGTTTTTGGAGCATAACTTGCTGTGATTTATAACACAACCCTTCACCAACCAAAACAAGAAGTGAAAGCCTCTGGAAGTACTGTACTAGCACATGGAGAAATTGCTTGCATGCAACAGCAAATAAATTCCATAACAATTTACAAAAGATCTACTAGCATGTTTAGTTTTGCACCCAGTATGGACAATTTCTGGTAATCCTTTATATTAAAGCAAGTTTCAACTAGGATGTATTTTCCCTGGTTGTAAAACTTTTTTAAAATCTCGGAAATATGTAATTAAATTTCATTTGTTTTATTTTACTAATGTTCTCTACTATGAGCTTTGCTGTAACTCATATTTACTATGAAAGAAAGCAGACAAGATTAACATGTTAAAAAAAAAATAGAGAACATTAGTAGACTTTCGGGTATTGTAATTTCGTCTCCTGTAATGTAACAATGAACAAACTCTCTCAGGCAAGTTATATGAAAGTATAGATATTGAAAAGTCTACAAAACTTGAGGGTTTTTTCCCAGCCTAACTCTGTTTTGCATTATGTGATAACAGAAACACACACACACATACAAACACCTTGCAAAAAAATGTACGGGTTAACAGAAGAAAGACAATACCTGTAAAGCCCATTTTAATAGCAGGAACTACTGCAAAAGGGATCAAGGGTTGGGGGGGGCAGGGGGCAGGGGAAGCTGCGGAAAGGCTGTGTTCCACATCGAAATTGCTGCTGAGGTACGGCATTGCTTATAAGTAAATAACATATATAGGAAGGAACAAGCGGATCCTCGGCTAAAGCCACAAGTGCTATTATGTTAAATAAAAATACCTAACAAAAATGCCATCTTCTTTACAATGGAACATACATGAAAAAGGCAGTGGGCAGAAGTATATACAGCATGTAATAGGAGGTCCTCAATTTTGAATTGCTGGGTTGCTTTGTTAAATACAGATTAAATGCACAAAACATTCAAGTTTACAATAATAATGTATTCACTTACAGTGCCAGACTTGTTTATATAATATCAGCAAGGAATAATCACTCCTTTGTTGCATTGATGATCTCCACAAGTTTCGAAACTCTGAGCACTCTTGAAACGTGAACTTTCACGTTTCATGAACAGCTCCTTATTAATGTTTAGACTAACTCCCTTTCCCACTTTTTAACAACAAAGGACAACTCAGCTCCTGCTCCCTGTCTCACAGATCAGACCCATACCGAGGTTCAAGGAATTAGGATAAATCCAAAGGCATATCAGAGATTTTCCCAGTAAATTTTCTCCCAATGGATTTAGGCATGTATTTTTTAAACAATTATACCAAAAAGTCTCAATTGCACAATTCAAAGAAACTTACCAAAAATGTCATTACTCACTGTTCACAGAGCATAATTTACTGAGAATAAAAGTTTAACGATTCATCTGCTATAAATCCACAAGTGTTTTAAGTAATCCCTAATACTGTATCCTGCTTAAATGTGACAATTAGGGCTGCTTTGTCGTGTGGAAAAATAGAAAGGTACCAACGATTCTCATTATGTCTTAGCTCCCTGCAGCCTGGTTTTTGGAGGTGCTTAAACTGTGGAAATTTAGAATGATAATAACAACAATTTGGTAAATGAGGAAAAAACAGACATCCTCCCCCGAATGCTGCAGATATACTGTATAAAGTCATTTTGACATGCCTACACAACTGGTTGTGGCAGCTTTCAGACATGATTCCTAATCACAAAAAAATGCTTCAGGTTCTTTTAGAGAAAGCTTGCTGTTGGGAAGTTGATTTTGGCCAAGTGCCAAAATCATGTGCAAAAAGGGGCCCTCATTACCAATTCATGGCAGCCTTCAGCGCTGACAAAAAAATGTGACCCAACAGGCTAAAGCAACAACTAATATTAAAAAGTATGAGACAAAGACAACTTACTTAATATTCCTTCCATCGCCACATTAAACTTTTCCGTAATTAAACCCTTGTTAGTTCAAAGCAGTTTTCAACTACTTTTAAACGATTGCACAGGCAGTCTGTAACAGTTGAAAGCTTTCTCTGTAAATTCTCCCCAGCCACTCCACTTTTAACAGCATTTGGATCCAACAGCAGAACTTTCTGTTGTGCGCTTCTGTGAGAAACACCTCTCCAAAAGGAAGCAAGGCACTCACGCATATTTCAGCAAAAACTAAGTAGATGACTACAAGATTTTGCAAGCTTTAAAGACATAGGAGGAGTGAGAAGGGGGGAGGAGAGACAGAGCTCGATACGCAGGAGCAGCTATTTCCTAAACTTTCTAAAAAGCTTATCAAAACGGGCATGCAAACATTAAGTAATTGCAATTAACAGCACTGGCTGCACCACTATCCCGTAAAAGCAGATTTGATACATGGCCTTACCTAGATGTCGTCTGGCTTTTCTGTGGATCAAAAAGTTTTCTGTCTAAGCACAGAGATATTCTTTCACAAACCATAAAGGCCCCTTTTATTAATCCAGCACTGTAACAGCCTGCTTTCTACACCACATTGAGAGCAGGATGCGTCAGCTTTCCAGAGAAAAACAGACTTAATACACAATTAGTGGCAGATTGTATAATAGAGGATTTATCTTAAAGAGTGAAAAGGCATTTTTTAAAAAGCAAAGGGTGCGGTCAGATGTTAGGCTATCCCTGAGAAAAGGGGCCTAGGCTGCACTAGTACCTAAATACTAGCAGAAGCTTACTGGGAAGGGAGCCAATGGAATGACTTTGTTTGACCCAGCTGCCAATCTCTCCTGAAGCACTGCGCCAGACTAAACACTGACACTATTTTAACTCAAATCAGGCTACAGCAGCTGTTTGCTTTCCGGCTCTCAGCTATGCACCATGGCCATGATGACTCTGCACAGCACATATGATAGAGTTGGGGCACTTCTGCTAAAATACAATCCGTGTTTGGACTGGTGGTATAGGAGCAAGAGCTGAGGGGGTTTTTTAACTTCTCTTCTCTTTTTTTTTTTTTTTTTAAACCTCTGCCTCCATTTTCCCCAAAGTGAAATAGAAGTGAGATTTGAGGCTCACAGAAAATGCAGCATTTCAAGTCGGGTGAAGGGAGAGAAGTTGCCGCTTGGGACTGACAAGAACCAGAAAACATTGTAAAGGCATGAATGTGCATGCATGACTCCAAAATCCATCTACAATCAGAAATTATTTATTTTCCTCTTGCTAGTTTTTTCTAAAATTGTTCAGCATGAAAATAAACAACAAATTGTCCCTCTCATTCATTTTTTTTAATGTAAAATGAAACTATGTATACTTTATATGTAAGAAAGCGGGCATTGCGTGTGTGTCTATGTGCACACATTTACATGTGTATCCAGATTTTGATCTACATTACACCAGTGCAAATGGCACTGTAAGCAATGCAGTTATTACAGGTTAAAACTGAGGGTGGAATTGGATATCCAATTTACATATGAAAGTATATGAAACTGAAAAAATACATAAGCTTTATTAGTAATACACATATGGCATGGAGGCTGATATGTCTTTTCTAATTTAAAGAAAGTCAAAGAAGAATTGCAGCAACAGAAACAAAGCGCTTCCACATGTTAAAATCCAATGGAGGCTTCTGAAGTTCTGGGCATGCAGCACAGTCCAACACAGCACCTACAGTTTTTGCTGCATTTACACCTAAACTCAGTCACAGTACTTAAGCCAAAACGTTTGTTTTCCATTCACCCTGCCATGGAAGATTGCTGGCTATTTCCAAAAACTACATGTCATGATAATTTCCTTGTTCAGTAAAAAACAATTAGAAGTATATGTCCACCTAAAATTAAAAGTTAAAAAGGACAAGGAGAAGGTCTAGTTCCTGACATCTGAATGCCTTCAGTAAGCACTGCTAATATAACTCAAATTCAGTATGAATACTGAACAGAAATAATGAGGGGGGAAAAAAAATAAAAGAAAAGAAATGGAAAACAAAGTAAAACAATGAAAAAAGAAAATAACCAAAAAAACCCCCACCCAAACCTGTTGCTCTGACTTATGCTGTTGTGCACCAACTGAATTCCATGGTTTGTTCAACTGATAGTGCACAAGCTCAAATCTTGCTAATTAACTATCCCACCCACTGGTCTTCAAATATGTTAACTGTGTAGAAGATCCAGGAAAATATCTTAAATAACCCACCATGAAACGGATAAGGATTATAGATGAAAGAAGTAATAGCCAGCACAACAAATGTCCAATGTTCCCATCTAACTTAAGAACCGAAATGGAAGAGATGACTTGTACTATGTCCGAAACTCCAAGGAAGAACATGCAATTATATTCACACTAACAGCAGCTACCTACACCTGAGAAGTCTGAAATCTTAAATGACAGATAGGCGATACAAAGCCAACAGATTTTACAGTCTCTCTCAACTTTCTCTAAGGACCACAGCAAGAAACCATCTCATTTATCAAGACATGAATTTGCAGGTCTCCTAAAAATAATGTCATCCCACAGAAAGGTAAGTGTGTACCCTTCGAATTCACACCTCTCATTGCACCAGACAAGAAAGGCGATGCTTCAGCAATAGGATTAGAAAGACATTAACAACACTGAACTTAGAATGACTGGAAAAGAAGAAAAGTACAAGATAAGAAACAAAATATAGGCTGGAGTGAAGTTTTGCCAGCTCCTTCCATGAGGCAGAAAAGAGGTAATATGGCCAAATCAACAAAGAATTTATTAATAAAATTTGAGAATGGTAGGGAGGGAATTATGTTGTTTCCAGTGAAACCAACACAGGGATTTAGGTAAACCATGGTGGATAGGCACTTAGAACACTGACATAAAAATGACAAGGCTGTACACTTAAGGATTGAATACAAAGGCTTTTCATTCAAATACCATATAATTAGCAGAGAGCTCATGCAACCTTCTCCTTCTTGGAAAGTTAATTGAAAAAATATTCCTGTTTTTTGTTTGTAAGTGTGGATCTTCTTAGAGTAATTTTGATTTATAAGTTAAATACTTTTGTCATAATTGCTTCAGGGTGAATGTGGGAGAGGGACGTGGTATCTGGCTTTTCTTTCACTTTTAAACAAACTTTTGGCAGCCTTGGGCAATGCATGAAGAAACATAGGGAAGCACGGGAATAGGCAACTAGTAGAATTTTGTTGACGAATAGAGATATTTTTTCCTAGAAATCTGTTTAAAATTTTTATTATCTTATAAATTAAGTAATAGTAGAGCTAAACACATTTGGAATTCCTGTTGTGGAAAACGTCTGCTTACACCTAAAAGGGTTTTATGTTAGAAATAACACATTCATTCTTTTAACCTTGGTTTTGAGGTAAGGGAGATGAATGTACATGAGATTACACTGTGTGCATCTATGCCATCTAAAATCTCTTCAAATCATTGGCCAATTTTGATTAAATTTAAGAGGTTTCCAGTGTATTTTTGAGAAACTCATCAACGTTCAAATCTCCATCTAATATTGAATATAGGTCAAATGAATAGAATTATTGTCAGCATTCCCATGACCAAATATGGAAAATCTATAGAAGAAAAAGACCTTCTATCTGCTTTTTTCCTTCACAGTAAAATCTTCCATCAGAACCATACACTCTTTTAAACATCAAAGTTCAATTAAGCTCAAGAAATAAATCCATAGAAAACAAGGCTTCAAGGGTCATGAACTACCTTTGTATCACTGGGAAGCAGGTAGAGGCATATTGAACTTATTGTCCAAAGCCTTTGTTTGTTTTGCTATTTAGTTTCAACTCATTAATAAGAGTTACATCGTTTTGCTTTAATTTCTTCTATGCTTTGGTCCACTACTTTATGACCAAATGGCTCCTCACTTCAAGTCATTTGTAAAGCTCTAATTGATTTCAAAGGAATCAGGATTTGATCCTTTTCATCACCCAAGCCATAGCATATTGACAGATGGTCCCAGAAAATGATGCATGTAGAGCACTGTGCAGCTAACACTGTGAGGTGATTAATATCTTTTAGCTTCTGCTTGTGCATAAACCACTTCTGGAAGAGACAATGGCCAAAACTATGACATAATATTTCAAGTCATATATGCCACTCTGGCACAGGAGACTCTTAGCTGCTACAATGCTGTTGATTTGTTCACCTATTGAGGCTTCTATTATCTGAACTTTCAGCAGCTATTGCTGCTAAGCTGGAAGCTTTTCACCAGTAAGAATAAGCAGGACAAAGCAGAAAAAAAAAATGAACATAGAATGAAATTTTAGGTGAACAAGTTAGATTTCCAAACCTAAAACTGACTTCAACTTTATTTCACTACCTACTACATTGGTATATCACACATTACTAATTTTATCAATATGTTTAATTTATAATATGCTTACTTTAAGCTGAAAGACAGTGGTGAAATACAAGTGAAAAGAAGAAAAGGAAAAAAGAAAACCCAGACAAACCTCACCCCCAGGAATACATACCGTACTTTCTATTAAAAAGTGAGAAGCATAAACAAATTCGACAACCACACATTCATGGTGAAATGGAACCCAGATGCTAATGACTGAGAAGAAACTTGCCTTAGAAGCTTGATTGGATAAATATCTTTCATGAAGGATTTTCATAATCCTTTGAGTAAGGCAGTTCCCACCACATCTCTACCAATAGTAGTGCATTAGACCTTTCTGTTCCATTTGATTGGGAAAATCTGGTGTGGCCATAGTCCATAGGCTTATTTTGAACAAGAATATAGAACATGGCAGTGACTTTTGTAGCTATGGAATTAGTTTACTTCAGACCCTAAAATTAGTCTTAGACAATCTCAACATCTCCAGATGCTCCTTTATACTAATAAATCCACTAAAAAGCTTATATGGTCCAACGCAAAGGGGTAAACGCCTGCTGTGGATTGGTGCTGCAAGGCAGCAATAACTTGCTATGTCTTTTCTGCAACAAGTTGCAATATTTTTTTGAAATACAATCTATAGACATTTGCTCTTTCTGTCACACCTCCCACATTTCCACAAGCCACAACATATCTATGTTTCAAAACATAAATTTATTCTTCTGGAACTTTTGAATTAGAATACAGCATGACATGAGACAGATATAACTAGGGTTTCTCCTAATAAATTTGTGTGCTTTTAGAACAGAGACCAAGCAAACATTAAGCTTGCATATCCGTCTTACTTCCAAGCCAAGAAAATAGCTACCATATGTATTAAAATGTCAATATCAAATATAATTAGATTAGTTTGAACACAACTGGGTCCCCAAAGACCATCATACAATCTTCCTCATTCTGTCTTTGGAACCAATTATCATGTTATTACACTGAGTAGTGCTGATAATCCATCAAGGAAGAGGATCCTATTGTGTTGTGAAACAAAAATGCAATTCTAGCCTCAAACATCATCCTACTTTTTGTCAGTCAAATCCGGACTTGGTACACAAGATCCCTTCTTGACCTCATATACAAGGGTAGCTCTCTTCTCCCACCACCATAATCTCTTTTGTAGTTCTGGCTACTGAAGAAAGGAGACATATTCTAGTTTTTCCTCTATGGATAAATATCTTCTGTGGATTTACTTGCTGTTATTTTCCTTAAAAATAGGTTAAAGAGGATAACAAAAGAAAAAAAGAAAAAAAACACAAAAAAGAAAATAATGGAAAAATTAGTTGGTAATGTGCCCCTCCAAACATTAAGCAAACCGTTTCATACATAAAACTAAATATAAACTGAGATGGACAGCAAACAAGTTCAGTTTACATTATTGCATATTACTAAGGTGATAGAAAGTCTAGGAAGCAATGTGATACAACAGTTCAAGGTTATTAAAAATCAAGATTATTGATTTGTTTCTGACCCTGCTCCTAGCTCAATGGGTAGGTAACCTTGGGTATATAGCAGCTGCCTCTGTCCCAGATTTTAGCTGATATAAATTCACATGCTTAAAAGGCATGTGAAAAAGTCCTGACCAATCCAGCCTTCAGTCCCCCACATCTTAATTTTTCTAAAAGTGTGGCAGATAACTTTCCGGTTAATTTTTAATTAATTAATAATATATTAATATAAGCATTATTAATTCTTGATTAAATAGTTTGAGGTCCACCTTTATAGAGATGGTAGAAGAATCAAAGAAAGTATTGCATAGTAAATTATTGTAAACTGAATTACAATTTCTGATTGCCTGTAATGTTCATCTACATTAGAAATAAATACTAAACAAGTCTCTATTGAATATCCAGAATAAATTTGTGGTTGCCTTAAGTGCTGGTTTCATGTAAATTGGAGAGCCAGGGCATTAGATTCACTTTTTTACTGCACACTTCACAAAGATGGTCCTAAGCACTAATGTCAAGAGTTTTAAACTACTTGCTTCACTGCAAAGCTTAAATAACCAATCATTCTGCCAATGCATATGCATTTAAGTCAGTACTGTGTTGACTCTTCAAATATTTTCACTTTTTAATATAAACTTTTCAGACAAAAAATTCTCATAGAGAACAAGGACTCTACACACCAAAATGGAGAGAAGTTACCACTTTCTGTTTTTTCAGTCTCACCTGTTTAAGCTGACACAGTACAGATGCATGTATTACTCTTGTCTGAGGGATAGCTTATTTACCAGCCTTTTAATGACTTACAGTTGGAATGGCTTCATTTAGGAATCACGATGGTATTGACTATTAGTGTCAGGCAGAAGAGCCTATTAGCTAAATCAGGAGACTAAAAATCTGTGCCTTGGATTCTATTCAAAACTCTTGAGTAAGGAAACAAGAAGCAGGTGATATTTGCATATATTGATGACTTCAAGATAGCCATTTCAAATAGTCATTTCCATTGCTATGTATTTAGACACAACCAAAAGTAAATCTGGCAATATGGAAGAAATTCTTCAGGCCTTTGTGAATCCTACATCAAAACAACTGGGTTTCCAAACTATTACAACTAGATGGTTTGGAAATTAAAGCCTTTATTTGCATATTATAAATCCACCTAGAAATTGCTTGTAGACAAAATATGCAACTGAAACAACATACACAACAGTATTATTGTATTCTTCATGCAAAACTGGTTGTCTAGAGTTTTCTCCTTTCAAACTCAATACAAGAAACAAAAGGAACATCTTTAGGATCCTTTACTATTTGCCAATCAGATACCTAAACAAAGAAGCCATAGGTAATGAAGCTTAGTGATGATCTACTATTATTTGACATCTATAAAGGTTCAAGAGAAAACACCGTCAGCTATAGCCTCTTGATTATACTAGGTTAAAAATAATAACACCACATGGATTGCTTAGGAATCTGTAATACAGTAGAGTAGAGGAAAAAAAAAAAGTAGAGGAAAGCAATATATTTGATCTTTTTTCCATCAAAACAACCACAGTTTTGTCATACTATTTTGATATTCTACCTTTTCATGACTAACACTAACTTTAAATTAAAAGTTCCATGAAATAGAATATATTACGTAGATTAAATTAGGTTGATCCCTTTCAGTATCTTTCAGTTATTCATACATGTTAACCTCTGCATATAGACTATATATTTTTTTAAATGCCGCCTTTTGTCTAAAACCAGTTTTTATTACACTCCGAGATGCATTTTATTAGTCGACACCACTTTGTTTTCACTTGAGAAGTTTCAAGATTAATCTAAGGCAACTACTGCATCCCAGCTGAAAAAGTAGTAGCTATGAAAAGTAATTTTCAGTTAGTCACATCATCACAAATTGGTTTATATTTACACTATATACTCAAGTTGTGAGTATAGTCTGTCACATCTGCTTAATACATGTAGTTTCCATTAGTATTAGAGGGCTGTATGCAAGTACTTGCACATGCTTATTCTCTTAGTCTCAGGAGTAATCATGTATTGTGAACAACCAAATATATAGTCTGTGTTTATCACTCTGTGGACTTTTGAAATAAAGAATCTTGGTATGTAATGATTCCTACATCGTGATATTTAAGGAGCAAATATTAAAGGAATGGGTTAAAAAAAATTCAGCTAAAACTTTCACCAGCTCTGTGCTCTCTAAAAAAAGTAAGAAGAGAAAACAAACAGCAGACTATGATCAATTTGAATCCACCTGCACTTAACTTGATGCGGAAAATGATAGTACCTCCAGGTGTCTGTGATTTTTACATATGCTTAATACATTTAACAAACATAACTTCAAAACTGTGAAAAGTCCTTGGAAAGAGCTGGATAGCAAGCTGATTCATTTTCTTCAGCTAAATAATGTTCTGAAAGCAGTAAGTATCCATTGCTCAACTTACTGAGCACCAGAGAGAACATAGTCAGGAGAGAGGACAAAGAAACAGAAGGAAAAAGTCTGTTTTCTGGACTTCTCAGAGAAGAATACTAACGTCTTCATAGCTTTTTGAGGGAGTATTTGAGCCTGCATAGTTTGGACATGAAGAAGCTGACAGGAAAAGGAGTAATACTTGAGCTTTCATCATTTGGTGTGAAAGACTAGCAAGTTCATATTGAATATCAGTACAGTGCTCATGAGTGAAAGGACCAAAATTGGAGTGGTAGCATGGAATGAAAATGATAAGCAAGAATTGTGGATATAATAATAATAATAATAATAATAACAAGAAAATACAAGAGGAAAAACAGAAAGTGGTGGGTTAGAAGTAACAACAAGAGGAAGAGAAAATGAAAGGGACTTTTTTTTTTCTCTCTTACCTATCAAGCCAGAAACCTTGGGGCAGGAGAAACCGAAATTTAAATTCTTCGCTATTTCCATTTCTGTTTTTGGACAGAACTAATAATGGACATCTCTGAGGTTACTAAGTCCTAGAAAGAAACTAGTTTGGAAAAGAATAGAAAAGCTTTTCTAGTAAAAGGCACTTGCCAACCAATAGCAGCAGGGAGATTTACAGATTCTGTTAAATTTTGGAATTTCTCTTGCCAAAAATATCTAGAGGGTATGTCAGCACACGAATTCTTTTAGTACTCCTATTAACAAGGTGGCTTCAAATATAGCAGAAAAATGTCTTTGAGTGAAAATTCTGTTCCTCCCTAGTTGCACTGAATGAGTATAAGTGTTATATTAAACTTTATGGGTAAAAAGATTGTCTGCTGTGCTTTATAAATTACTCATCACAAGCTCAATGATGACTCAAACATTATAAAAAATCAAAGAAATTACAAACAGTTGATTTTTGTTTTGAATCTGTGTTGAAATATGTTCCTTTAATACAATCAGGTTCATCTCAGAGATGCAGCTTTAATGTGGAATTGTGGGATTTCTGTGACAATGAGGCTATGAAATTTTGTAACAAATGGAGATCAGCTCCTATACATCTTTCTTCATGAAAAGTGACATGCAATAGTTTTTGATTCAGAGCTATGCAGAAGCAGTAAAATTTAAACAGTGAACAAATACACGGTATATTTTTTTATCTCACTACAGAATAGAACCAGGACGTCCTGAATCTTCTACTGTAATTTGGAGTATCAGAAAAAAAGTGCCCAAACATTTGCTTACCATTAGAAGCAAAGAGTTTATGATTCTAAATATTATATAAAGGGAAGGAACCATAAATAGCAACACACTGTTTACTGTTCATGTACAGAAAACAAAACGAAAGGATGTTTCTTACTCATGTCTGAATTAGTAAGCCATGCTTTAAAAAACATGTAACAAGAAAGCTTTTTTTTTCAAAAGAAAGAGCCAAGCAACAAGGTTATTTATGCAGTTTTCTCTGCACTCAATATTGGACTAAAGAGCCTGCAATTTTCAAGGTGATTTGCAATTTCCATTAATTTGTTGAAGGTTTTGTAGCTCAATAATGAGACACTTTCATCAGTTATTAGTGAATCAGAGCTGTTTGCAGCTTTAATTCAAACACAGTAAATACAAATGCAAATGTGCACATGATTTTCTATTATCATCTCTAGTGGGTGAAAGAAGGCAAATGATCTTCATGAGAATGGGGATGTTTATCATTATTTGCCTGAAATTGGTTAACAGCCCCATACTGCTGGAGCGAACTAAGAGTTGTTGATGAATGCCAATATTTGGGTTGTGAGGAAGTGCAAATGGTCATTTGGTTTTATGATGTTGTTTTTACTGCCGTGAAAACTGAAAACCTTAAGGTTTGGCCTACTTTAAAAGACACAATTGTTGACCTGTTATAAAGATGTGGTTTTATTAATTCATCAGCTTCTTGATTCAAGGGAATATTTCTACAAGTTTAGGATCCATGTTAATTCTAGCCTTTAAGATTCAAAGTCTTAAAATCCTTTCCTAATCCTATAAACAAAATCTGTATTGTGGAGTTCTGATAGACTGGATTAAAATTGGAAATGAAAGGGAAAGATTTACTTGTATATCAAGATGACTGAAAATGCAAGTGTACACTCAGAATAGTTCACTAAGTGACCAGAGCGGTTTCTAAAATCCATTGAAGGAAATGTAAAAATCAATATCAACAAAATTTGATGTCACTGTAATTTCATACTTTTAAAGCATCTTTGAGCATCTACCTCCACAAATTTGGTCTAGAGGGCTGTAAACCAGCAAGTATAGGATATTTCCTCCTTCCAAGTCAAGCTGTTAGTTAAAAGCAAGAATAACACTTAAATTAAAGATGGATAACACAGAGGTTTTGTTTAATAGCCACTTGATGGCAGAGTCACGTATAAAAAGATTAGACTGTGAAGTTAGAACTTTTTTAAAACCTTCAATAACATTTTACTTTTTGCCAACCAAAATGACACCTTGATTGCTGCAGAATATTACCGTCTTAATAGAACTCGTTTTAATGATATTTTGAAGGTCATCGACTAAATCAATAAGTAAAACTCATAACGATCATGAATTTTAAAATTCAAAAATGTTGCTATAAAGGTTATTCTTTTAAAATCAATATATGAAACCATTTAATACCTGTTATGATTTTGATATTCATTGTAGTATGTAACTAATTCTAACTCCTGACTGGTTTCTCTGGGAAGAAACAATCTGAAATATTTCCATGTGGATTTACTAAGAAAGTTTATGGACACTGATTTAATAAAAATATATGACACTAGTGTAATCAGCACAATATGACTTCTGTAGCATAAAACTGTGACAGAGGTCTATACTTCTTGTAAGATGATCCACATTCTTAGGTCATCAAACATGGCCAAATAAGACTTAAGAGAGAAGGGAAAGTAGTTCATGGAAGGATATAGTTCAATTTTTAAAAGCTGTCTTTCTCTTCCTCTCTTGATTTACTAATCTGTTTGCACTTCAGCTTGGAGAGCAAATCCAAACTCTTTCAGCTGAACAATGAAAAGAGCTAGGTTCTGTAAGTCAACAGCCAGTTAGGATCTACCTTGCCTTCCAAGATGTCCAAATGTGATCAAATCCAATTTCAGATATTTTTAGATGGGTTTGAAAAACAGATCATCTCCAATATGTAATGACTACTCAGCATATTAAGAGTATTGGTCAATAGCATATTGCAGTAATGCAACTGTAAAGACAGTTCAACAATACACAGATAACAATACCAAACAATTAAACCATTCTGGGACCGTGCTCAACAGTATGCTGAAAGGAAATTTTCGAGGTTTTATGTAAACCCTAACGTATTTAAGTGGGAATTTCTAAACTTTTATTGCTGTTGTTGCTCACTCAAAAGGGAAATACACACATAACTTCATAAGAATATATAGTCTCTATTTTGTTATCAGTTATCTACTTATTAACACATGAATACAACACCAGGAAAATAGTTCTGTATTCATTGGAACAGAATGGACAAAACCGGACAATATGACAAAGCAAAATTCATGATTTTGTGAATTTCAGATCACCTACATAATTAAAAGATATATGGAAGAGTATTTCAGATTAGTCAGACTGCTCAATACAACTTTTTTTTTTCAATGTAATTTTCAAATTTCCCTTCTTTTTAACTTGAGTCAAAGAAAAGTGAGTATCAAATTGCACCAAATAAAACATAATATATGTTTAATAAACAAATATGCTTGGTTTTATTCTACTTGTTAATGACCTCCACAGACTTCAATTTTCACTTGGAAGCTGCTGTTCTTGTTCCAGACTGTCCTTTTACAGTGCATTTCACCATTTGTATCATCATAAAGACTGTGAAGACAATCCTGTGGTATGGTTGGTAACACTACTTGTATTTCAAATTTGATAACATTAGTTTCTTTGTGCTATCTGATAAAATGTTCATGGAGTGTAAATTTACGTGGAATGTAAGTTTAGAAATTCACACTTAAAGATATTTGGGTTTACATAACAAAATATTTTACAGACTAGTGACTTTTTAATATAAATGTGAAACTTGTCTCATGTCTTTGCTGTTCTATCTACAAAGTAGTTGCTTGTATTAAAGAATATAACTTATAAGAATTTGTGGATGTCCCACCTTTAGTATGGCCATACTTAAGTAGGAAAAAAAAATTCTTCCCATGGAATCAAAATGCCAGGTTAATTTTATCTCTTCTGCCTTGCTCTCCCAGTCACCCCCTCATCCCAGCCCTCTCCTTCTTATGAATATATCTAAAAGTTTCCTTCAGAAACTATGTTATACTATACTGAAGGTACTGGTTGATACCATTGCTTAAGTTGTTTGAAAACATAGAGACACACTGTTTCTTCAATGGGAACAAAGCACAGCAGGATTGGCCCTACAGTAACACAACATAGAGTGTTTTCTAGAATACAGGATATTTTTTGTTGTTTTCAAATACTTTGAGCTCGGGACTTACTAACAGACTGTTCAAACCTTTTCGTTTAACCTTTTATTTTGCAATATACTTTATAGCATGTGAATGGTCCCGTTTAGAATTGATTAGAAGCGATCTGAAAAATATCTGAACATATATCAAAACATATTACTAAACCTGGAAATTACTGCTGTTACTATATTTTCAGTCCACTTTTTTAGGTTGCTACACTTGCTATTCTTTTATTATGCATATGCCATATTACAACAAGCTTTTACAAAATGCCAGATATTTTTACAGAGAACTAGAAAAACAGACCCTTTGCATCAATTTTTAAGCATAAAGACATAAATGGAAAGAAAAGAATTAAATCTAAAGAGTCTATAATAAGCTGGAGTCAAAATGTACCTTTAGGATCCCATTGAATTTGTCAAACTTACTTCTTTTATTTCCAAATCATATATCAATATTCTGTGATGTTTTAACTAATCTTAAGTTAAAAAGAACTACTTTTCAACATATTAAATTAATTTGAAAAATAAATTAAGTTGGAAAGAAACTCTTCTGTGACAAGTCTAATTGCTATAATGATTTGTCAATTTCTTAAATCATGGGAAGAGTTTGGGGTTTTTATTCACTCACTGTTTGATGCTGTCTGGTATACACAAGTCCCTAAATTGCACAATAGCCTTGTGTGTCCTAAGTTATAATGCTTTTGATATTACATATTCAATAAATGAACAAAATCTTAACCAGTTTCATATCAAGCAACTATAAATAGATTTCTAAATGCAAAGTCTAAATGCAAAATAAATTTTAGTATATCTTTTTAGTAGCTATATATAAAGCTGGTAACATTCAAAGAAATATTGGACCAATCAAATGCTGGCAGGATGCTAATGGTTACCATATGTAAGATGATGTTAAGAATGACATAAAAAATTCTGCTTCCATAACTGATGATTCTGATCAAAATGTGGAAATTACACAGCCATTTGGGATAGAAGGGAAAGCTTAGGTGTGACATCCACAAAGTATGTTTTTCAAGAGTGACAAAGCTTTAAAGCAGCTGCAACATTTTCAAGTGGGAGAAGCTGATAAAAATAACATGAGGGGAAAACGGAAATCTCCTTCAGAACATAGAATTGGACTAAAGAGAGACAGAAACAATATATTTATCTGAAAGGATTGAGACTAGAGTTAAAAAAAATAAAATAAAATGTTGTCCATCAAATAAAAAAGAAAGAAAAAGACACCTTGTCACTAAAGAGTAATGCAGAATGGTGTGAAACTTTCTTCTTTCTAAAATAGTAACGTGAAGTCTGTCAGAGCCCGAATAATTTTCCTTTTTTAAAAAAAGAAAATCATGTTTGTAGGAATAGTTATTTTGGAAGAGCCATCAGCCAAGAAGAATATGTAGTTCAATAGTCATTTAACCACCAAGAGCATTTATTGTAGGTGTATCTCAGAGAATGATTGAGACTTACTTCTGGAATGATCATTGGGTTCTGACATACAAGTAGAACTACACTTTCAGTATCTGGAAGGTAAAACTTGCAGGAAATTTCAAAAGTAGAGCAAAAGGTAATATAGAATGACAGGATTAGAGTTGATATGAAGAATTCATACCTATGAAGACTTCCAGGACCAAGATCGGAAATACAAGCTTTGTTTTGTCATACTGTTTTCCATGTTGGAGAAAGTAAAGGGAAGGAGTACTTTGCAATGGAAAGTACAGACCATAAAAGGAAAATATTTAGGACATGAAATTTTCCAATGATATTTCTACAAGAGACAGTCTCTCCAGCTAAGGGCCAATCCCAATACATGCACATGAAAGAAAATAATTTAACACAAACTTGACTACTTGACACTCTACTACACTGTTATGTTACAGACACCTGCATATACTGAAAGACAATTAACAACCATGATGGTTAATCAGGAATTATTTGAGGAATCAAATCTCTTGTAAATGAAGTTAAAGGATGTTGGAAATGAAGGGCAAGCTTTATTTTATGGATAAAATGAGTAGCTCCCCAAAATACACAAGGTACTAAATACAAGGAATGAATTTAGACCAAACAATGCCTTCTGAGAATGTACTTACTAGTACCCTCCAGTCAACGTCTGGGCATTCAGTGAGACCAGAACAGAGCCAGTCTGAAGCAACCTCTTGGTCTCTCAAATTCCTACGATGAAGCAGTGGGATCCTCAGCATCAACTGTTTCACTCTGCAAATTAGGCCCCGTTGCTCCTCACTACTTGCTAATGTAGACATAGCCAAACTATATTTATTTGAAGATTGAAGCAGGGCTACATATGGAGAATTTCACCTTTGACAAGTACTAACTTCATTTACATTAACACCTGTCTAGACTGTTTTCCTAAGTATAAACATAAAGATCTCCTTAGTGTATTTGAGCCCTTCTTACTTAATTAACCATATGTGACATAAAGTGATACAACCCAGTTAAAGGTATGTCATTGTTGATAGGATCAGTTACAGTCAGACATAAGTATTCATTGCTTACACCATCTGTGCTGTACTCCTAAGTGCAGAACCTTGTCAATGAAAGTATACACAGATTAACTGTATTCACTTTGATTAAAAACCACCAATCTGTTTTATCAGCTCTAGGCATTTTCTGTTTAAAAATTGCAACAGCATAATGCACATTCACCTTCTTCCAACATATTGTGGCTAGTGCTATCCCATTAGAAGGATTTAGAATAATATTTGAGATTTTTTTGCATCTTGAGTGATTTTATTCTTAATTAGTGGCAACTGTACAACAGTGTTCCAAAACTCCACTTACATATAAGCCTGGGAAACCATTGTGGTCATGGTAAGGAAAAATCTTGTCCATTCTGTTACACACTCATCAATATTTTCTAACGCTTATGTTTCTCACTGCTGTTCTTCAATATTACAGCACCTGATTATATCATATTTGAGGAGAAAAATACCCAAACAACAATAATTTGAGCCTTGGAAACCTTCAATTGCCATGTAGGTGTGCCTACAGACAAATACACATGCCTGTAAATGTATATATGGTAAAAATATTTCTATCAATTTTATACTTCTGGTGTTAGCTGCAATGAGAAATTACAGTTAAACTGATACTCTTTAAATTATTTAACAGTTTCATAAAGAAACTTTAAGTTGTGTTCAGGTATGTACAGTTTGAAATGTTTCTTATTTACAGTCCTATCATTATTGAGATATAATTATTTTATTTAAAAACATAATTATAGGATTGGCAACATGGTCACTGGATGGGTCAGGAATGGCTTTTAAAAGATCAGTTTGGAGCATGGGAAATAGCTGGTTAGAGATCAACAGTTCAAAAAGCAGGTTGAATTGCAATTTACATTTTTTTTCCTCAGAACTGGGTGGAATAAAACATGCTTCTATTCAGACTCCCTCCAGAGATGATATCTTCAAGGAAAATCAGGAACCAGTGTGTAGTTAAAACTGTAATCAGTCCAGGTCACATGAGAAAGCAGGCTATGCATCTAAGCATACTTCCTTCTCACAGGTTTGAAGGCCACACTTCAAGATTCTCTTGAGTAAAAAGCAAGAAGGGATAAATAAGATGCACTGTTACTGCTATTGTTGGCATAGTATTTTTACAATTCTGTGTTTAAATTGGAAGGGATTTAGAGACACACTGATGTGGGAAGAGACTGGCCAGTCTAAAAATGAGGAAAAAAAATCTAAAAAACAACCAAAACCTAATTTTTGGCTGCTGATGATTTTTCACTGTTTATTGTAAAGTAAGTCTAAGGGCTTGGCCTCCAACTGTTTTACGTATCAGAGATACTAAATAGCGATGATGAGGATACTGACCAATAGTTTTACAAAATGATCTAGAAGAATAAGATTATTAAGAATTTTAATATGTTAATTACAAAACAGGAAAATTAGAACAATTACATTGAGATTTACGATTAGCATGTTTATTTACTTAGTGTTCAAGAGCTAGAATTAAATCACACTTCAGGATGTTATAAAATACATATAAATAAGGACATATTTCTTTGAAATCTATATTAGGCTGCCTAGAACAATATAATTCCAAATAAAATCCTTTTTACACCTTATTTTAAAAATAAAAGTGAAAAACAAACAAAAATAAAACCCAACAACAAAAGGCAATTTTGTCATAATATAAGAAGTGTTTTCTTCACCCACACATTGGCACAGAAGTATTTCAATAAAGCTCTGATTATAAAAGAATGAGACTTGCATTCTTCAGAATACAAAAGAAAACATTTGAAGTAATTAGCAGAAAAAAATCTGTATTCACATACAATTATAAATGTATAATGTAGTCATATTTTCCTACGTTGTGTTGACAAACCAGAACTTCAGAAATATATGCACTGAAAAGCCTGAATGCTGTTTTCC
The DNA here is from genome assembly GCA_013401255.1 of Urocolius indicus. NCBI lineage: Eukaryota > Metazoa > Chordata > Aves > Coliiformes > Coliidae > Urocolius > Urocolius indicus. Next base: position 64,313 of record WBNH01008019.1, on the reverse strand, counting down.
CTTTGGTCTCTATTCAGAATCTCAAGGTCTTTCTTACCTACCTCTCACAACAAAAAATAACTTTATCTAGTGCTATTGAAGCATAGACAATCTGACTTTCGCACTAGCTTCTGACAGATACACCTTTGATGAGGAAGGTGATAAACCTGGAGGACAACTTTTAAGTAAACTAAGCAGAGACATTTGTTGTAATACAACCAAACAACAGTTAAATGATTATGTGAAGATGTCAGAGTTGGCAGATTCAAAATCCCGGTATAGAACCAAACAGCTTGCTTGATTTTTGAAGCCAAGGAAGTTATGTAATGAGAAATTTGTTTGTGTTGGGAAAATATTCTCTGTACCGTTTCATGCTTTCAATGAGTATTTTTCAAAAGGCAAGCAGTGGAATGTTTGTCTTGAGAATACATTTTCTTACATTAGATAAGCCAAATGCACACGTCTGAACACAAAGTACTATCTGCTGCACAGTGCAGACATTATATGTTATTTTATTATATATGCTCCACAGTAAATTATGAACAATTATCACATTCTGTGCTGTGCAGTTTCAGAAATGTACTTTTTACTTAAAAGTATGCATTAGATTTATTTGCACCTGTTTTCGGCTCTGCACTAAAATGTTTGGATAAAGGCTGGCAGTTCAGATCTAGCTAAAACATTGCATACCAAAGATGGCAATGCAGGCTTTGAGCTGGAGAATGAAGATAAAAGTGTTAAGATAAAGGCCTCAGAAGATAACAGTGTCTGGTACAAAGCAAGTCTCATCGCACTACCTCAATCCTTCCTTCTCTCCTCATTAAAAAATAACTAAATGGAATGTAGTACAGCATCAATACAACAGCAGTAATTCTGCTGCATTGCTCTAGGAAACAATGAATAAAGAAAACCAGAATCCTGCAATTCCTTTCAAGATGGTCCCATCTCTTAAGGAAATACAACTAAACAGCTATTGTGTGATGTCACTTGCCTTTACAACCCATGTATACTACAGAGGACATTTCAATAAACTTTATGTACCATGCATTATTGTTTCAAATGTAACAAATTTCATAATTATCATTATTATCCATAATTATAACACTTCAAGAGAAATTTCCCTAGGAAACTTAAAATCTTCAGGCATCATTACTTTAAAGGGGCCCATGCTGAATTTAAAGTGGATTCAGGTGTTCATCTAACACTTTTAACAATTTTTTTTGCAGAGACAATAAAGGTGTGGCAAAGCTGCTCTTTATTCCCCAAAACAATAAAAATGTTGTCTACATTATACAACTTTTTATTGAAAAGTCAGAGCTCTATCTGTTTCATCATGAATAAAATTACACTGTCTTGTAAAAAAAAAAAAAATTAGTTAATTTTCACTTTATCAACTATGAGCTGACTCCTGGGCCACAGATCCATGAAAAACAGCAGAGCAATAATTTTCTGAAGGAACCTGGGAGTCCTGGTTAACAGCAAATTGAACATGAGCCAGTAATGTGTCCTCATGACAAAGAAGGCCAATGGCATCCTGGGATGCATCTAGATAAGTGTGGCCAGCAGGTCAAGGGAGGTTCTCCTGGTGAAGCCTCATCTGGAGTTCTGTGTCCAGTTCTGGGCTTCCCAGCTCAAGAGGGACAGGGAACTTCTGGAGAGAGTCCAGTGCAGGGCCACTAAGATGAGCAGGGGACTGGAACATCTCTCTTCCGAGGAAAGGTTGGGGGACTAAGGTATATTTTCCCTAGAAAACAGAAGACTGAGGGGAGATCTCAGCAACACATAAGTACTTAAAGGGTGGATGTCAAGAGGATAGGATGGCACTTTTTTCTGTAATGTCCAGTGATAGGACTATAGGTAATGGACAAAAGCTGGAACACAAAAAGTTCTACTTAAGGAAAAACGTCTTTACTGTGAGGTTCAGGGACCACTGGCACAGTCTGCACAGAGAGGGTGTGGAGTCTCCTGCTCTGAAGGTTTTTAAAACTTACCTGGACACTATCACGTACGAGCTGATCTAGGTGGATCTGCTTTATCAGGAGAGGTGGTCTAGATGATCTCTAAAGGTCCCTTCCAAGCCCTACCTACCATTCTGTGATTCTAAGATGGAGCACACAGCAAACGGCCAGAGTGCTCTGAGAAGAATTTAAAAAACATTTGTATCAAGAGTTGATAGTCTTAGTTCCTTCATACAATGAATTTCTGCCTCAGGTTACCTTTTTCATTGGGAATTGTCACTGTGTTCCATCAATAATAAACTAAAGACTAAAAACAAAAAAAAAAAAAACCCAGATTGTTCCCAATTCAATGCAGTTTCTACATTTCAAATTCAACTCCTGGCTATCCAGGCTGATGCTGTTCATTTCTAAATAGTAGCTCTCTCAGAACTTTCTTTACTGCTATTTCAAGTTTTTCCTATGTTTAAGTATCCTATTTTCTATTTTAAATCTGCCTCTCATATAATTCTTCTTACCTATAATTTTTTAAAACTGTATTCTCAAAGCTTTAATATGCTTTGCTTCAAATGATCATCTTGTACTGAACAAAGAATTCACAGATGTTGCCAAAGTCCCTTTGGACAATGTTTGTCATCTAGATATATGAAAAAAAGTTGAGGAGACAAAGAATGGGTAACAGATGAAAACTAAAACTGGAACAATACAATATTCCTAAAATGCAATGATCCAGAATACAGCTACCACTCAGTCAGTTGCTGCATTTACGTCCTTAATGGCAACATACAGAACAGCTAAATACAGTTCTTACTGTAGCTGACTGCAGCTGGCAGGCTCCTGCAACAACTAATGCCAAGACCAGTCTCTAGGATGTAAGTCACCCCATTAAATTATATATCATATTATAGCACAGTGACATAAGAAAATAAAAAATGTTTTCTGTACAATTGACATATTGATTCTTCAGAGTTTGTATTGTCTCTTGAGCATGGTCTTTACATTACTTCCTTTGGAGTGCCAGCCTCCCTATAATTACTAAGTTCAGAGAGCATTCTGGCTGGTATTGCCCACTGCTTTAAACAGATCTCCATAAACCGAATGAAGGCTATAAGACCAGTTCATAGCTTTAGTTACTTCAATTACTTTCTGAAGAGTTAATTGAGGAATTATGCATAAATTAACTCCAGTTATTTCTAGAGGTACTACAATGAAAATCTGTTAAATATAAGGAAAAGAAAAACATTATTGAAGCAGCTGAGACAGTTATATATTTTTTTTGCTACAGTGGAATATCAGACTTGGTTAGACATTGAGAACAAATTGGACAACCAAGTAGTAACAAGGAACAAAGTAATCTTCTCATTCTTGCCAGAACAGGATATTTTGGCATTATTATTGGGGAAGGAAGGGATGAGGGTAGTGGGGAGAAGGAAAAAAAAATGGCAACCTCCATGTTTAAATATAATATAAAGATAATATATACAATATATAAAATAAATTTATATATATATAGTATAAGCTGTTTTACATATGTTTAATACAGATGAACAAGAGTCAAAGTTTAGTAATAGTCTATCAGCCTCAGTTTCAAAGATTTCAAATATAGTTAAATGAAACCAAATGCAGTCAAATGAATGCTAAATGATTTATTATAAAACACCGAATTCTTATGCTTTTTGTGGTTATCTGGCATGCACTTCCAATAACCAAAGCCAGCAGAGCTCAGATCTGGAAAATTAGTTTTTGCTGAAAATAGACAAGCAATCCTGCTCTAACATTTACACTAACATTGTCTGAAAAAAAACAAAAACAAAACAAAACAAAACAAAACAAATAAAAAACAAACCCAGCAATCTTTTGTATTTCATTTGAAAGGGTTGAATAAATGTCAGTACCAGGCAATTTTCCCATTCTGACCAGGACTGGTTACCTACACAAAAATCACAAAATGACTTGTAAATCACACTGGTTGCTTACCTACCCCGTTCTTCCTTCAAACTGTCAAATACTGACCCACATGTCACCATGTATACCATTCCCCAACAGCTCTGAATGAAGATGATTGCATAGCAATGGAAAAATATCACAAACTTTAAAAACAAATTTATGTATTTTCTCATAAGTAGTTATTCAGAATTTATTTTGTAATAGCATTTACACTTCAAGGAGATGGTTTTACTTCAATGCTCTTGTCTAGTCTTCCTAACATTAAGGAGAGGATTATTTTAGTCAGTGTAAATACTTCTTAGCTTATACAACAACTATTGATGAATCCATTTTTATTAGATGGAGTCATCAAACTCCACCTGGCTTCCAAATAGATCAATCAAAAATGAACTAGATGTCACGCAAATCAGTGAAAAAGCAAACACACATAACACTTCATCTCTCTAGAGTATACATGGAGACAGTAAACTTACAACTCATATACTCATGCCAGCCTACATGCTATTTAATCTTTCCAAAGTAGAATTCCTTTTATCCAAATTAAACTCCTAGTACCTTTCTGTTGTCTCTCTATGAATATCTGGCCATCAACTCAAGCTGGATATGGCTAAAAAAAAATTGAGACTTTGTCTCACAAAACTAGCTTCCATAAAATACTTTTCAGTCTTTCTAAAACCTTTAACATCTGGCCTTCACCCATGAATTTCCTTTTATGTCTTCATTAAGCAGGATACTCCTTCATTATGTCATCAGCTGTATGTATGGCCTTTCCCACCTAGATCCTTAATCAAATGCCTCACTCATGTTACCAAAATATCACTTCTGATTATGTCAAGACATTATTCTCTGGTTTTGACAAAACTATGTGCTCAAATCCATCCAAGTCTTTTTCTGCAAAGACAGTGTTCTTAGACTAAAAGTTTATGCTGTCATTCTTTTTAGCTCCCTGGTCTCCTTTGGGGCAAGTTCTCATTGATGAGGATCTTCAGAGTCATTTATTCTGACAGTCTCTATTAGTGTACTCTGAAACAAGCATTCGCTGTTACTTCCCATGATGCTTCCCTTTGTGCTAGGGAGTAACAAGTGTAAAAGTACCTTTAACAATGGAGTGCTTTGGTCTGCTATGACTTCCTCAGTCTCCCATCACAGCCTCTTCCAGTGAAATGGTTGGCTTTTTGTTCATTTTTTTACCTTACCATAACTACAAAAGAAATGAGAAGATCTGAGCCAACTGTATGCTCAGACTGCTTGTAATGTTAAGCCATGGTCAGCTACACATCCTCTTCCCTCTCTATGTTTAATTCTTGTTTAGATTACATTTAAGCCTGTATGCCTTCAGATTTCTGAAGTTGTCTTTCATGAAAACAGCTCTTCAGTAAAATCAGATAAATAATAAAAATGTCCTGTTCTATCTGCACTATGAATCTCTTGTGACTAGAAGGAAGGAAACATCAATAATTCACACACTCTGTCACATCAGTTACATAGCCACTTTACACCTTGCTTTGGTTATAAAATTTCTCAATTTTTCACCTAATGTCCAACTGTGTTAAGAGCTCCTCATTTTTCTTTATGACCTGCTTTGTGTGTCAGCTTGTTTTGGTTTAGCAAAGTTGGAACTTTATATCAATAATAATTAAATAGAATATTCTTGAATAAGACAATGATACCTCTGATATAAACTAGTGGAAAAAGTGAAACGTACAACAAAAAGTGATGAAGCACATATTTGAAGAGATTTCAAATCTCTTATATATGCTGAAGTTACAGCATATATATATGCGTTATTATGTTGACTTTGAAAAGACCACTTAAAAATTAAATTAATAATGTCTTTCACTATGTTCTTCTACTGATGTCTATTGCACTACAACCACACTGAGATGAATCAAGTCACAGAATTTTAAAGGTGATTCAGAAATCAAAATACTAAACCTGACAGTAAGGAATGTAACCTTCTTAGAAGCAGTAAGGAATGTAACCTTCTTGGAAGACTTGAAAGCTCTAACAAAAGCTCCAAACAAACAAATTCGTTTTCTCAAAAATTTTTGTCTGACACTATCATTTCTCTAAAAAGATTCTCAAAATGAAGCCTGTCTAAGAAAGCTTATCAAAATCACTGACTCCAAAGGATCTTAGAACAATATTAATACACTTTCTAAATGTAAAAAAGTTTAGTTGCCAATATAGTACTCATGAGAAGAAAAACTTGCGTATTGGAATATTTAATATATGTACAAATAAAAAATATATTGCATATTAATTTACAGATATGCATGTACTTGTACTTAAAGGCTAGCTTTAGATGCTCAACTTTGTAACCTCAAAGGAGCTTCAAAATAGAAGGTTTTGTTATGTCATATGTACATGTGTTAATATATATTTAACACATATGAACTATGAATGCATATTAAAAACAAAAGTCAATCCTGAACAGTAAGTCTTTGTTCATGTTCTTATCACAAAGCAGTTTTTATATGTTCATACAGAACTCCTACCCTGAACAGACATTGCTCATTGCCTTAGAAAGAGTAATTGGCTTTGTTTAAGCAGCCTTTCAGCACTTATTTTTGGTGTTATTACTCAATGTTTTATCTCATTTAATGAAGATAATTTTCAGATCACCTAAACCTTAACATGACATCAATTTCTGAAAGGTTGGTTGTTTGTCAAGTACTACACTATGTAAGCTCTCCAGAAACCTTCATAACTTTAGCTAAAAGAACTGAGCATATACATATGAGACCATTGTGTGCAAAATATGCCATTAGCATATTTCCAGTTTAATGGGCAGCAACTTATCAGGTTTAATTTATTTTGGGTACTCCAGAAAAATTTCTTATGAATGGATGGGTTTCAGAGTACCTGCTTCTGTATGTTTGTCGTGGTTTGGCCCAGTTAGCACAGCAGCACCACGACAGTCTCTCGCTCGGTGCCCCCATTCACTTCCACCCTCGTTAGGATGGCGGAGGCACCAGCGAAATGGGAGGAAAAAGATAAGCAAGGTTGTTGTGGATTAAGACAAGGGTTCCAGGCAATTACGGTTCCAGGCAAAACAAACTCCAGTACTCGACTTAGAGAGGAAAGTAGGAAAGTTTATTCTACAAGAAACAGAACGGAATAAAAGCAAAAGGGAGTAGGATGATGAGAAAATTACAACCAGCACTTTAAGATCTCCTTCCCCCATCCCTCCTTTCTTCCCAGGCCCAGCTCACTGCTCCCGATATCTCTACCTCCTCCCC
>WBNH01008019.1:0-56965 GCA_013401255.1 Urocolius indicus | reverse complement strand
CAGCTGTATCAAAATGAGTCTCTGCCACTGATGCAGAGTCTTTAAAGACATGAAAATAAATCTCAGCTTCACCAGTTCTCTCCATAGAATGCAGGTGAGTCTCTGCTCTGGCACATCTCCAGTTCTCTTTCATCACTGACCTTGGAGTCCGCATAGTTGTTTCTCTCACTGTTCCTGCTCCTTGCACCACCACCAGCCAGAAGAAGAAGAGACAGAAGAAGGAAGAAGCAGGAAAAAGATGGAGGAAGAAACCTCCTCTTCTGGTTTCTTCTTAAAAAGTGATCGTCGAGGCGTCTAATTGGCTCAGCCCAGAAGTGGATCTGGCTCAGAGCTGGGGAGAGTCGCAAACAACTTCTTACAGGTGCCATCTTTACAGCCCCATCCCCCTTACCAGAAAAGGCTGTCATGTCAAACCATGACAATGTTCAAAACATAACTTCCCTATTGTCTTTACTGGAGTTGTTAAGGTTCTCAGGTGCTGCACTGAAAGCCACAACTACCTGCCCTAAGTACTCTGGAAATAAGGAACAAATTATAATGGTCCATCTGAGCAGGCATATGTATATGCAGTATATACGCAACCTGAGTGGTGTATCTGGAACAGTAAGACACCAGTCACCCGTTTTAAACACGGATACTTTTCTTCCTGCAGGATAAGTACAGGGCTGAACCAAACGAGGGAGATGTGCTGATGTGTCTTTGGGATCTCTGATATGAAGCTGTAGTTGATGCTGAGGGATCCAGACCCTCCTCCTACTCCTAGTCTCCTCCTGTGCATATATGCACATGCAGTTGTGAATGCAGCACATCAGACACATGCCAAACAAGGTGTCTAATTCTCTTTGATTTGTCTGAAACTCCATTCCAGAGTGCTACTGTATTTGCTCCAACAAGCAGATTTGAAAGATTTGAAAATTCCATAACAAAACAGCACAAAAACATAAGGGAAAGTAAACCTTGCATATTTTGAACATTCATCAAGGCAATACTCATTCTGAACTCCACTAAGGAGGTAAGTAATCTGAAGGGATGTAAGAGCACAGAAAAATGAGACTATAGGCCCTGCCATAATGTAACCTGTGTAAAAGATATTATAAGCAATCCTGTAAGTCTGTTTAGCAATTTTAAAGCAGTACATAAATGAAATACTGACATGAAGCATAAAGACCATTCTAGATTAAATTAACAAACTAAAAGACAGGCAAAATTAAAGCAAATTCATTAATAATAATAGGCATTAAAAACTTAAGGCTTTTATTATTTCGCTGCATTCATTATTATAACCACTCAGTTACCTCCTCATAGCAGCATCATTAGTCCTTTGTTGTCCAAGGTAACAAGAGCCTGGATTCTCCAGAAAGACTGGAGAGGACAAAAAAGAATGGGAATGGTGGGAAGGTAATACAAATGGTTTTAGAGAGAATGCCAAGACTGAGATGTAGCTCAACACAGGTGGCTATGACACAGCAAAGCTCTGCATCCATCACATCTCATCTAACCCTTTGCTTCCTGGAGGGCCAGGCACCATATAGTTCAAACAGACTCTGCCAGCATGAGTTCAGTGCTGTGCTCAAGTTATTGAGCTGTTTGTGCTGTTTGTGGAGTGCAGTGAAAAAGCAAGGCAGCAAAATCTGATCTCTTGGAGCTTACCAGTTCTAGCCCAGTGTTTCCATATTTACTAAACCTGACCTAATAAGACCTTTTGGAAATTGAGCAGTAGGAAGGAATAGCAACTGCAAATAGATTCACTATGGGTTTGGAGCAGGTGACATTGAGTTCAGACAGATAATACCTGTTGAACTTGCCTCTGCATACATTTTCCACGTTCCTTATCGAGGGAAATTGATGTAGGGTCCAAGTTAGGTATGAACGGAGCCTATTAGGTTCACAACAGGTTTACTAATTAGTGCTCTATGCAGCATGAAAGTAGCTAATCTTTTTGTTAATTTATAATTGCAACCACATTTACACAGCACTGTATAAAAACGTGGACCCAACTGTCTCTGTATTTATGTCACAATTAATGAAAAAACTGAAAAACAACAAAAAACAACTGCATGATAACTGTGTCTGAGCTGTCTATTTTGGTTAATCCACTGCAAAAGATATTCATAATGTAGCTGATCAAATTATGGTGTACATAAATTGAGCGTCACACCACTCATTGCTATTTCTTTGCTTATTATCAATCAAGACTGAATTCAAAGTTAGCTTTCTTGTAGATTAATTGTGCATCCCTCACTAAATAGAGGGACAACATTTCAGGAAAAAGAATATCAACATGGTGGCACATTACTGAAACTGAATTTTCCCAAAACATAATCTAACCACATCTGTAGTAAACAGAATCACAGAATGGTAGGAACTGGAAGACACCTCCTGAGATCCTCTAATCCAGTCCTCCTTCTTTAAAATGGTTCAACTCCATCAGGTCACACAGGAACATATCCAGGTGGGTTTTGAAAGCCTCCAGAGTAGGAGACTCCACAATCTCCCTGGGCAGCCTGTACCAGTGCTCCCTCACAGTAAAGAACTTATTCCTCCTGTTTAAGCAGAGTTCCCTGTGTAACAGCTTTACCCATTAGGTATTTATAAGCTTTGATAAGATTCCCCCTCAGTCTTCTTGTCTTCAGGATAAACAGCCTCAGATCTCACAGCCTTTCCTAGTAAGAGAGATGTTCCAGTCCTCTGATGGTAGCCCTACATGATGTAAACTTACAAACTGCTCCTTCAATTCAACTAACCAACACTTCCAAACAATTTAAGTTTTTGAGTTCTCCCAAAATACAGGAATAAGAATCATATGAAGCTTATAAAATTTTTACTTGAGACAGTTGTTCAAGAGCAGTCAAAATTGCTTAGTGTCCTAGATTAAACTACTTTTCTACCCTAGAGAGAAGGTGTTCCCTTGAAACTAGAGATAATGGCACAAAAATTTCAGAAAGTATTGTTTACTAATCTTCAGATTGCTAACATACAGAATTTTAAGATATAGTGCTAGCAGTCTAAAGTTATAAAATATTCCTATTGTTTTGCTTTAGAAAGAAAATAAAACAATGTTACAAACATTTAGTATTTTATTAGAGGTATAGTCTTTTTACTGCCTTTAGCACATGATTATCGAAATATCCTCAGTAATCCATTAAGTTCTAGAAGTAGTATCTTTCATAGTTGGTTCCTTTACTCTTTCTCTAAGTGGGAAATTAAGTGTAAAAGATAAAGTTTTTATAAGGTTTCTTTTATTTTTTCATTTGAATAAATGCATACACATATTTCTATGTTTGTGTCGGACAAAGCTATGCAAAAGAATTGCACCTTGCACTTGAATTTCCATAGAGAATGTCTCCTACCACACCAAACAGTTCTTCAAAAGGCTGAGGAGACAAGTTTTGTAAAGGCAATAAAAAGTTCTGGTGTGCATAAACTGAGTTCATTGTGATGAAATTAAGTCATTTTTTTATAAGTACCTTCAGCTGCTCATCACCTTCAAGATAAATAAGATCTTTCGCTGAAATCTCTGTTCTTTGGGAATGTCTTCTCTTTCAAAGCCTAGGTTTGTGTCATAGAATCACAGAATAAATGAGTTGGGGACATCTAGAAGTCATATAATTTAATCCCTTGCCCAAAGTAGGCCTAACAGCAGGTTCCTCAGCAGCCTATGTAGTCCTGAACAATCCCAATGATGGAGATTAAAATATCAAATACAAATATCACATCTAGCAGATTCTTCCTGGACAGGTGCATCTCCATCCTCACAGGTTTTCAAAGCAAGCTGAGACCACTATGCTGCTCTGTTATGATTTCCTGTATAACGAAGTCAAAGAGCTGGTCTCACATTTCTATATCACCTTCTCATTGAATAAGGACATGTCTATAATTAGTTTTAATTTAAAGACTTAAAGCTTGAGGCACTTCAATGCATTGCACACTCTAATGCATAATTCATATAATATAACACTAAACTATATCCCATCTTAACAGACTATCTAGAAGACCATAATTTTTAGTTCAGAAGATACATCTTTCTAACCTTGTCTTGCATTAGGACATCCTTCACTGCAAACGCTTCTTTTACTGTTCAGTTATCCTAAGACCAGAGAGCAATTACTTTCCAGTCATCAACCTGTTTATTAACCCCATGGGATTATAAATAAATACAGAACTAAGTATATATAAATATATATAATATATAGAAAAATAAAGCTGTATGGAGGGAACAGGGAAATAGAGGGAGAAAAAAAAAAAAAACCAGAAAGACAAAAAGAAAAATATATTCCAGAAAGCTTGCATCTCATGCAGTGCCACCAAGATTTGAATGAACAGTTAACTGCTGATCACTTTATCATCACTAGTGAGAAGAAAAATCACTCAGTCCTGAAACCATGAGCTAATCAACTTAGGCACTTCTGTCATATAGGACAAAGTAAATTTGGAATACTGAAGGTTGGAGAAGGGAATCAGATTATTTTCCTTCTGAAAGTTGTTCTCCTTTTCTCTCAATGCAAAATAAACTGAGTCAGAGACAGCTCTTTGCATCAGATGGTTCAAGCCCATAGGCTCGAGTTTCAAGTACTTCCTTAATATGTGGTCACATACTAGCTAGTGCTCTAATTCTTACTGTTAAACCTTTCCAGAAAGAGTATCATTGTGAGAAAAGTATCTATCTCCTTGAAAAACAATTAGGCAATTACATTGTGAAGTCATGAAAAAGTACTTCTTCTAAAACATATGAAGAAACCAGACACCTGCATATGCAATGTAGTCTTAAAAGCAGAATGACAGGATTACAAGATCAATGTTTTTCCTTTTGAAAGATATTATCTGGGCAGGGTTCTGACTCCTAGAGAGTTCAGAAAAAAAAGGAAAAAGACAAAATACAAACAAAAAGTACAACTGGCGACAAAAAAACAACTAAATGAAAAAGAACTTTAAACAAAATAAAAAAAATTAATGAGAGCTGAGAAATATCTTTTTCTGCAGCTTTGCTTAACCCATTCATTGATGTCTAAGACATGTACAGAAAGTCAATACCACTCAGGATTTTTTCTTAATTAGATTCAAGGATGAATAAATTCATAAAATTGTAGGGGCCCTTCATCTGTTGTTTTGAAAACAGAGTTTTCAACAACTATTAGAGCAAGAAGAATAAGGCTTCTACACAAGCCAGGCATGACCAAGCATTAATAAATGTACAAGCCAAAAATATCATAAGTTTCTTTCCATAGGTCAGGAACGGAAACACCACCTATATGGGAAGCAGAAACCCAAATCTTATCAATGAAGAGAGTTTCTGTAACTCAGGCTAACTGGTCTACAGGAATGTAACACGTAAATAGACAAACATTCAGAAGGCTTCTCTGAGATGCCACTATTGAGGCCAGTAGGCAGTCAAAGAAACAAAACGTTGCTGTGGAATATGCCATGAGAAAGCTCACCAAAACAAGATATCCACAGAAGGAAAATATCCATTCCTGTGCCCCCCTGACACCCACTCATCCCTAAAAAATAAAAGGAAAATGGAGAGAATGTCATCAGAGTAATATACTTCTGTAAAAGTACAGGATGACAGCATTTAGTTATTTCTTTAAAGAGAAATCTATTACTCTACTACTGACTTCTGCTTGTCCAGCTCAGTATAAGATATGATGTTCACAGGGGCTTGAAGTAAACCTCCTCAGTGCCCTGAAACTAACAGGACTCCAGAGTCCAAGGGCCTCAACTCAAGCCCTGTCTGTGCCTAGTGTTGGTCATTAACCGTGCATCACTGAGGGCCTAAAGACAGTCAAACCTGAGCAAGGAGGAGGCTGTGTATGCCTCCTCTTGCCTTACCTCAGCCAGCTTCAGTACTTACCCACTGACAAAAATTGGGCTGCCACGGGAGGCTAAGCATGCAGCCAGAGGGCTTAAGATAACACAGCAGTGCTGGGGATTTGACTGAACCACCCTGCAGCTTGTAAAACTCTTGGACCACTCTAACTTTTCTTTGACTCTTAGAATGAGAAGATGACAGCTAAAGATACACTTTTGATGCAAAGCTAGTAAGACATGCCTTCTTAGTAGAAAAGTTAGCAATTTATTCCGCAGATTAAGAGCAAAGGACCACTTCTACTGTTCTCTATCAGAAGAAAATACAGCATATGACAAGGACAAAGCCTATGCAATATCTGTACAGGCTTAATCTTGTCTGGAGTCTTCAGACACTGTAACAGTGAAAAACAAATTCTGGATCCTAGTTATTATTCCTATACAGTTACCAAGCAATTTATTACTGAAGGTAGATATCTGACACTGCCTCCCACAACTAAATCTCTCTTCTTCTATTACCAGTTTGTCTATCTTTCACTTTCACTGTTACACCTAACATAAGAGTGTTGGCTCCTTGAGAAAATAACCTAATTAATATTATGTGTAAGACATCCCACCAACTCCCCTGATGCACTGCTATTGGGCCGATGCTTCAAGAATCAGACAGCAGTTAACACAAATATATGTCAAGATTCAAGAAGGAACAAATTTGCTGCACCAAGGAGAAAATCTAAGTAAAGAACAGAACACTAAGAGCTAGCTCAGATGTTTCTGCAGCAATAACTAGTGGTCCTCTGTAACACAGGAAGTGCTACATAGAACGCTGCACTAAATGCAAAATCTCCATCTGTGCAATGTACAAAGAAATAATATATGAACAAGTTTTTTACATAATTATCTCTTTTAATCTAGGTCAGAAGTGTGGGTGCACTGGCAGTATCACAGGATGTATTTTGCATGTATAACATTATATATGCCTATAACGTTTTCCTGATTTTGTTTCACACATTTTTATGCCCTTGACTAATCTCAGACGGCCATTGTGCATCATCGAATATTTTCAAATTCTTTTAAAATCAGCCTCAAATGCTAAGATTGCATACAAATGTATCCACACTGGTGTGTACATATATAAACACAGACACACGCGATATGTAACCTTGACAGAATTGCTTCCAAGTGTAGTGCTACAATACTCTTTCTCCCACCAGATGGCACTGATTTCAACTTAATACAAACCAGACTGATGGCCACATGCACAGCAAAAAATGGCATTCTTCATGTTTGGGGGTTTCCATAAGAGGGAAGTGCTGTTTTTTTTTCAATATCTTGAGCTATTTCAGTTTCCTTCTATTTCATGATGAATTGAAGGATAAAGTCTACTAATAACATCTGAGTTCAACTTTGATCAGTGTATCATCCTAAATTGTTTGGGTTTTTTTACTATACTGTAATTTTGACAATTTTGAGAAATATGGGTGTTATTTCCAGTCATTGTCTTTTTCCAAGAAGAATTCTCAAAGAGAAATGACTGGGTAACTTTCAATTGCATAAAACCGCAAAAGTTTTACAATATATGCCAATAATTAAAATGACTGAAGGACTTCAAAGAAGGGGGCAAAAGGAAGTAATCTTGTGCATAATTGTTTGACAAAACTACAGAATGTGCAAACTTCTTGGCTTATGAAAAATTCAAGGTATCATTGATTAAAAAAAATACTGCAGGCAACACATACTATATTACATATAGGCTAAACTGTCTTTAATGTGGGAGCTAACAAAGTTGGTCAGCACTGTAAAAATAATGTAATTTGGTAGATAGGAACAGCTCTGTAGGATATTCAGCTTTAAGAGTGACTCATCCATAAAGTCCAGATAAAAGATTATTATTGCCTTTTATTTCTTCAATTTCTCCTTATTTTTGAAATTAATTTGCCAGAATAAATTAATAATACATATTAAGAAAAGACAAGTGCACTCCTATTTAGCTAATATTAGTATTCAGAATGATTAGGTGAGTGTATATTCAAGTCTATGCTGACTGCAAAGAAAATATCAAAAATGTACATTCTTATTAGTAACACACTCATCTTTCAATAAATATATGACCAAATACATAGTCTGTTTCGACAGCTGCCTTTCACTATCTTACAAGTACTGACTGAGATCCTTTTTTGTTTAATATTTTTTTAGGTTTTAGGTAGAAAGGCAACATAGAGCAAAATTTCCTTCAGTTATACAAATCAAGTGAGAATAGAGACAGAAATAAAAGAATGTGAAAATAAAGAAAAAAAGTTACCCAGATTTTATGGAAAAACAGAAATTTGAGACAAAACAAGGACGATGAACATGAAAATGATCTTTGACACACACATAAAAATGAAAGGAATCAAGACCTAACAAAAGATTCACGGTAAAAGGAGAAAACATATGCAAGAGAAAAAGAAATTATGACTGTGAAGCCTTTGGGAATAGAGAGGACAAAAGTGAAGGAAAGTCAAAGTATTGCCATCAAGCCTGGATTTAGGAGTACCATTGTAATGAAGCTCAATGTATTTCATAGAAAACCTAGGCCTCTATTACCTGTTCCAATTGAAATACTGTGGTGAATTACTTGTTTTCAAGAATACAGTGATATTACTACTTTCCACTAATTCAACATTAAGCAGCCATCCATACTTTTACTTCACACTCACGACTAATATTCTTAAATATTTCACTTTTCATAACCAGCTCCTCTAAATAAACCAAATATCTAAATCCAATTTGTATGGATATGTAATAGATAATTGACATCCAAAATTAATTTCATTTCACTGAAAAAAAATGCTACATGTAGTATAAATCATAACTTTTTTATTATTACTTAGTATTCTTTTGAGATCACACATTCATATGAGGTATGAGTACAATCTACCATGAAAGTAAGCTATTTCTAACATTCGAAGGAAGAGTAAAGGCAACAAGGAATTCTTAGTGTGAATCTAGACAAAATGGTTTCAAGTGATAAATGCAAACCTGTGGGAATAACCACACCCTCAAAATCCCTCCTTAGATAAGAAAGACAAACTGAATAAGTCATTGAAGTGGACAGAGTAAGCACAGTGATTCACTATTCAACATAAAGTCACAACTTAAAGAGTTTAGCACAACCCCATGACATTCAAAGGGCTAGTAAATTACAAGTTAACAGCTTTTTCCACCAACTGTAGTATCAGTAGTAGTTCTACAGTAATATTTAGAAATTCTTGTATATTTTGAAAACATTATAAGAAAAACAGACAGAGGTGAAGGAAGAGTAACCAAAACTGAATATTAGAGCATATGTGTCACAGTGAAAGTCTTAGGAGATACCAAATCTATTTTAGCTGACTTGAACATTGAAATATGCAGCAATGATTATAGAAAAACAACTACTATTTATAAGTGCCAGCAGAAAATAACAGCTCAAAGCTGATGCTACTCAAATTTAAATCAGTTAAAAGGTACAATTTTTGACAGTTCATTTCAGGAATTAACTACTCTTGCTATGAAGATAAATAGCGAATTTAAAAATATATATAAATCCTTTCATGCTTCAAAGACAAAAACACACAGGAGTAATAGTACAAAAGATGTAAACTTAAAAGAGCTTGAACTACATGGTCCAATGACATTCTGATTTGAAACACTGTCACTCTCCATGAATGGTGTGAAGTCATTAGTCACACCTGTAAGTAAAAATATTTTGTATCACATCAAGTTGATCTCAGCCTTGCCACAACTGATCCATTTAACATCCCTTAGAAACTCATGGGGAAATTTTCATCCAAATAAAGATGACAATAACAAAACTCCCATCAGATTTAATGGTGCCAGGATTTTAGACCCAGTTGTTGTGTTGCCAGTGCTGAGCTACATTCCCACTGGAGTAAGCCTTGGGGCCCTGACACTCCACCCCAGCTGGGCTGGGGCTGTGCATGCTGGCCATTACAGTGAGCCTGACACTGGCCCTGCATCCCTCAGAGCAGGGCCCAGAGTGACACGCAGCAGGCCTAACATCCTGGCAGCCTTGTGCTAAAAGGATGAGCACTATGACTGCGCTCCTTGGGAGATATTTCAAACGCTACGGGAGTGTCTCCTGACTCTGTCCCTGGAAAGCCACTATGGGATTGAGAGCAGCAGCATTGCCCATGGTACCATGTGCCAGAGGTGGTCATGGCACTTGGGCAACTGAAACTTTAGATGACAGCTTCAGGGCTTACCTTCAGCTTGTGAGGTGGCAAACATGGTCCCACGGCAAAAAGAAAAGGTGTCTGTGCATCTGGAAGAGATGCAGCGCATCAGAAGAAGGATACAGGGCATGTGTAATAATTCATTCTCAGATTCATCTGGCTAGTTTAAACTTTATGCACTTTCCTTTGAAAGTGCATAAAGACATAATAATAATAAAGACATAATAAAGACATAATGTTTTATCCTATAATTACTAAATATGTAGAAAAAGCCAAGAACTTTCTTTTTCAAGGCCTTATGAACTTCAACAGGTTAACAAATTTACAAGAAGTGCCATATACCAGCATCTTAAGCAATAAAATAAGCTGGTACCACAAGGAAGAGTGCCTGACCCCTCACCCACCCAACTAAGCCCATGTGAACATTGAACCAGCACAGGGCCTGCTTTTGGACCCTGCCTTTCCAAGGACTACAGTAAACACAAGGAGAAAGCCATAAAAAAGGTAAATGATTTTATATCCCCACTATTTTCTCTCTTGAGGCCCCACAGCCTTTCGTAATGTTACAAACTGGATGTACTCTCTAGCTGGCTGCACAAACATGTGTTACGTATTCAAATGAAGTCACAATTTTTTTTTGCTTTTATTACATTTACCAATTCAAATTTTTTAACATCTGGTTCTTTTTACTCTTTGTAGATTGGTTGAAAACATATAGCTTGAGCTCATGCACAAAGACTATAATTTTTGTCATTTGTACTAGCATCTTCACAGCAAACACAAAGTTTTGTGTAGTAGAATTTACCAAGAAAAATATTAATCTATAATTGCATTTATAGTAAAATAAATATAATTCCAAGGGAAAATACATGTAGGAGATTCAGCTTATGCAGTAAGAAATCCTCTCAGCTGTTTGTTATTAACAGATCACATTTAGGCTCCTCCTTTCATTAACATGGAGTTTTTCAGGAAGTGAGAAAAGTTAGGAGACCATTGTTAAATTCAGCAAAAGCATAGGATTTCTAAAAGAGGAACCTTTTTGCTTCTGAGAGCTTAATTAGTATTAATTACGAGTTTAAAAAAGCACCACAACATATTCACATTGATAGTATAGACATATCTACAGCATAATTACTGCCACTTCAATAAGTGCAGTCATGCATACACATCCCCTTCTAGGATCAAAGTGGTGGCATATCGAGTCCAGACTCCTACTATCAGAGGCAACCATGTTTCACATTCCCTTTCATAAATGTATCATTTTCCACCTTGCAAACAGTTAGATGCGTGTGGAAAAACAAGACCCGGACATCTCATTGGGATGCTTCTCCAGAATCCTACTGCTTCAGTGGCTAGAAATCATCTAAGTTTTGGTCTGATTTTCTGCCAGTTATTTCTGTCCCAGCTCTGTTCTTCATTTTACACAATTGCTCTCCTTCACTTGCAATTCTCCTCTCCCTGTAGTGTATCTTTTCTCTTGGCCTCTATTTTATGGAATGAATATAATGCTTTTTGTACCCTTACAATAATCTCTCACTTCCACCATTCATTTTACCAGCCTTTCTCTGTGTTTTTTTTTAAAACTAAGTTCATGCTTCCTACACTTGGGAGTTCTGAATGCTAGGCAGTATTCCTAGGAAGGCTCTTCGAGTGCCTCACATGGAGGCATTAACAACTGGATTTCACTACCTGAAAGACCTAACAGGATGCATTTTTAAATGGCATTAACCAGGCTTGTAGACATATCACATTGGTGTCTCAGTCATTTTGGATTAAAGTCATCTAACCTAGTTATAAGCAGCACCTCTGATCTAGTCACTGCAGGCCTCTTTAAAAATCAGACACTTTACAGCATGATTCATCTGATCTATTTTTAGAGATTCTGAGTGGATGAAATCTGTTATGTCCTAGAAATACTCTTCACTGACCATGTATAAATAAATACTTCAATTGGATATATCTATACTAGATCAAAAGAACAGCTTATTTTGTGGTTTATTAATATAATGACCTCCTTAATTTGACTTTTTAAAAATCCCAAGTTACTACATAATAGCAAAAATAATCATAACCACAGATATAACTTCACACTTTCAGACTTTCATTCTCTTTCTATTCCTCATAGTCCCTGAGTTGTGAAGTTTTCTCTGGATTATTGCAAATTGACAGTACTTTTGAATTGCATATTGAAACTGGTCTTCCAGTATATGCTTAAAACCCACTGCAAGTAGAGGTAGCATAATTTCCCCTCAAAAATAAAGAACTGGTAATGATTTGACAGGATTAGAGTTTGACAATTGATATTCTAACCTAGCACATGAGAAAGAGCAACAGGTACTTTAGGTACTTAAGGAAATCAGATTATTGAATTCAGAAGTGAAAACAAGAGGATGAACTTTGATCAATCATAAATAAAAGTATGCAAACTTTGGGAAGTACGTAGGTTGCATTTTGGCAATCCATTTCTATCAAAGCTCCTTAAATACATCTTCTAAGCAAGATGCTTGAAACATTTGAAAAGTAAAAGATAAACAATAAAATAAAACAAACTAGGACAGATATTTATATAATCTTCTACTGTGGAACAACTATAGAATTTTTCTTCACAAAGAATAAGTCAAAATTGGAAGGAAGTCAATACTCTCCCTCACCTGCACAGAGAAATCAATGTAGCTGCCATACAATTTGGTCTCACAATGGATTAATATTTTAAAATGGACTACGGCTGAATCTTAAGAATTTACCTTAAAACCACTAAACATGATCTAATCAAAAGAAAAAGTGTTACCATAATAACAATGTTTCTCTGATTTGTGAGGGAAGTGCTAGTACAGATAAATATGTTTATCCTAGGGATTTTGCTGTAAGTAACATGCTATACTGAATATCTCGAGAGTTTTAGTTTTGGCCAACACGTACTCATGAAGGTTGTTGTTCACATCTCACCAATCCTGTTTACATACAAGCATTTAAACAATTCTTCGTGTGACACAAGTGTTTGGACAAAATTCCTTATGAAAGGAGATAACAGGTGAAAGTTTAAATCCAAACCACTGTAAATCCCAAGCTAAATATGTACTTTAGAATATTTGGAATGTTTACTGAACACACAGACATGAACAATTCAAAACTAAGTTATTCACCATATCAGAAGTCATTATGAATACTCTTCATCCTAATAGGTGCTCAGAAATAAAACTCAGGATAACTCTTAAAAATGTGAAAACCCAACAACTTCATTCATTGAGCCACATTACCAAAAGGATCAACCTCCAGATAATTTCAGACTCAAGGACAATTTCATGGACAGGAGGTTCATAAACAGATACTGAATGGTACAGGTAGACATTCCCCCTCTAATATCACAAACCCAAAATTGATGGATGTCAAGGAAGTACAGGAGAAATGGGCCACAAAGAGAGGTCCACAAGCTCTCCCTAAATTGCATGCCCTGTTGCCACTATCACAGGACAGAGGGACCATTAGTCTGTCCCATGAGAGAAATCCTTGAATTATCTTGTTCCATGAATAAAAACCAAGTAAACATCAGTATCACCTTGAGAAAACTCAAATAAAATTGTGTGAAAAAATATGTCTTTAGCATTTTTAAACACTACAGACTAAAAGTGAGATCACCTAGTCAGACATGAGTGAAGAAATACCATTAAAGTTTTAATGCAATGCCCATTCAGACTCAAAATCCCAGCTATAGAAGGATGAAAAGTATGTAGTTTCACAGACATATGAGATTGTTTCCAGGATGCAGTTTTTTAATGTCAAACTATCAGTCATCATGCCACTTGTAAACCAAAAAATCATCAGATTTTCCATCCTCTCTGAAAATTAACTTTTCTTAAGCCAGAACTCTCATAAACATGTCCTTGGCAGCAGCATTTGTTAAATGTATATGCTCATGATGCTCAGTATATAAACTGGGGGGAATGGCTGGGAGGGGCAGATTGCTGTTGGGACATCAGTTAGCAGGTTGTGAGCAACTGCATTGGTCATCACTTGGGTTTATTTTTTCTCTTTTATCTATTGTGGGGTTGTTTTTTTTGTTATATTAATTTTCATCATTATTATTATGTATTTTATTGCTATTATTATATTTAATTTCATTTTTGTTGATGAATTATTCTTATTTCAACCCAGAAGTTTTAGGATTTTTTTCCTGATTCTCCTCTGCATTCCACTAGGGAGAAGGTAAGTGAGTTGCTAGTTGGGATTAAGCCATGAGAGGGGTGGATTGAGATCAGCTATAAGGAAGAAATTCTTCACTATGAGGTTCTGGAACAGATTGCCCAAAGCAACTGAGAATGTCACATCTCATCATTGTGGAAGTGTTCAAGGCTGGATCAGATGAGACTTTGAGCAATCTGATCTACTGGAAGTTGTCCCTGCCCATTGCAGGAGGCTGGACCAAGATGCTCTTTAAGGCCCCTTCCAGCCCAAATTATTCTATGATTCTATGACTCTTTGCAGGAAACTTTGGCCATGGAACCATATCACAAAGATTGTGATCTTAACTTAGATCTTAACTTAGTCAGGGTCTACACAAGAATGAAGCTGTTATTGCTGTTGCTCTGACAGTATCTGTTAGAAAGCTACAATAAATATCAGGTTGTTGTGGATTAAAATTATTTCAGTCATGCTACAGCTTCTTTATCTATAAACAGAACATAAGCATTAAAGAGACTTCTGCTTATCGGTATCACAGGCATGGAAAGTGACAGTGCTGAAATGAACTTCAGATGCTCTTGGAACCAGACTAACTTCTATTCCAAGGAAAATATTTAATTGAGTGACAAAATATATCTTTCTGAACTCAAGAGTTCATCCTGCACGTGTTATTCATATTCAAAGCATTTGGAAGGAGAAAGAATTTAAGTAGACTTTCTAATGCTTTTTGTGATGCTGATTATAGACCAAAAAGAACATTCAAAAGCCAGAGAGATTGTTTTATGTCTTAAGTTAAGTTGATGCAGTTCATCATTCCCAAATTTATAAAAAGCAAATCTACATACAATATCTAAAGCAACTACCTTTAATTGTTACTGGCTTAATTAATCTATCAGGTACCTCAGTTTGAGGAGAAAAGCCTAGAGACTACCACTTACTACTAACATTCAAACACCACAGATTTAAGCTTTGATGATTCTTTGCTAAATAGGCTTTTCCAAGTTTCCACTCCTAGCAAGTCCACAGAAAAGCCTGAATATCCTTTGTCATTAAGGAAATGTAAAAAAAGGATGATCCTGGGAGAATAAACCAAAGAATTTTTGGTGAGTATTAAAGTCACATGTTTAGAAACCTTGAATCAAAAAGGTATATGTAATTCAAATTTCAAATAACTAGAATTCCTCTTGTATCACCAGACTAAAACCTCGGCCCTGTCTGCTTTTTCTGCCTTTACTTTACCCTGTAGATTATTAGTGTTTGCAACATGATAAAATCCTGTCCTTGAGATGATGAGTAACAACATTGTTGCATATCATACTAAAGTGGCAGTGTGCAGATTGCTAAAGACGGTATCAAATGGCAGAACCCTTATCTGCACGGAGCAAGAGGACCATGGTCTCTTCAGGGTATTTGTTTTGTTTTGGTTCAGTACATTATGATAGAGCTGACACTTTATTTTTTCAGTGCTTGCCAGGGTGACACAAATTAAGAGATTTTTGGTGAAATAAATAACTCTGTTATTGAACTTTTTTCTCAATTGCTGAAGTTTCTGTAGGCTAGATGTTCCACATCAGTTCAGCTATCTTAACAGATTTCCATAATTCTTTGTATTTCTTCAGGGAAGTGAAAATGAAGAGAAGAAAGGTTAGATAAACTATGCTGGTAGTGTTGGTATCTCCCTTAACTCAAGCAAGCAATTCAGTCTAAAATTCCTCAAAAATAAACCAATGACACAGTGAACCTTGTCTGCAGCACAGTGTGTAAAATATTTGTCTACCTCTCTTATGAAAACAAAGAAATTAGTTCTGAAGGCAATTGTATATGATAATCCTTGCTGTGCAAATCATAGAACTTCACAACTTCCAAGAAGCATCTCCAGTATAAAAAAAGCCCTCCTCCTTCTTGTTCTCAGAAACAGTGATGCACTTATTCCCTTTCTTCAGAGAAACTGAACTGACTTCTATATCACAACAGATTTTAGAAGATAGTGTTGCTTCTTGAGGCCTTTAGAGCCCTAGTATTGAAGAAGGGGAATAAGATGTTCAGTTGATTTGCTCCTTCATCTAAATTAATGTCTCAAAGAGAAGAAGAAAGAAGTATCAATCTGATAGTGACCATTGGCTTTAACAGAGTAAAATGTCTTCACCTGGCAGAGGGAACTTTATCTTGAACTAACTAGGTGCAAAGCTGGCACAGTGCTTGAGCAACAGCTCAGTGTTACCCAAAGTAATTTTCAGAACTTCAGCGTCAACAACAGAAGAGGGCCAGGAGTGCATGTACTTTGGAGCAACACATCAACTTGTGGTAAAATCCACCCTACAACAACAATAACAGAAATAAAACTTAATGGTTTCACAATCATATTTTTATTTTTAATAGAAAGGCATCAAGTTTTTTTATATCTTTCACTGCAATGCTCTATCCTCAGCTCCTTACAGGAAAAGACTAATTACTTCAAGAAATGATCATGACTATAATTAAGATTAGATCCTTCCCTTGGTACACTGTGCAGACTGCTGCGAATCTAGAGATGGCTTTCTTATCAAATACATTGAAACAAACAAGAGGGAAGTCTTTTGCTTTAAAAATCTTCCTTCCAAGAACAAATCTTTCTCCATCCCTGTTGTTTTGGGTTTTTTTTTAATAGTTAGTATGTTATTAGCAGAATAATATGTGATTGCTGTCCTTGCATTGCTTAATTTCAAGCAATATTTGTATACCTAATACAACAGCATTGTCTTTTGCACTATCTATGCCATACGTGTAAAACTGAGTACTTAATGTTTTCAATTATTATTGAAGATAAGAAACAAACATTAAGAGACTCTTACATAGTTTAAATAATGCTTAAGGCACAATACTTCTACACAATGTATGAATTTCTAAACTGCAGTCAGTATATGAACATTTTTGCCATCATTAACATGCATCTATAGTTCAACAGTAACATCAAAATGTCTTGTTACTTGTAACAGTCTACACAAAAGACCAACAAATAGATTTTCTCTTAAGCTAATGAGACTAGTTAATGGACCTTCTGGAGAAGAGGTACAGTTTCCAATCATGTCAAAGACTATCTGAAAACTGAATTAATATGCAGGATATAAATTATCCAGAACAAATCCAATGAATCCAGATCATGACCATTTTAAGATAATGGGCTTCCTACTTTGCTATTAATATTTAATTGCTTATATTGCATGTTTATACTCTCCTATGCATTTTTTGTTATTTTCTTAGATAATTTTTGCCTATAAATGTGCGGACTGGGCCAAAGACTATTTTCAAAAAAATCTGTCACTATTTAGAAGCAACTTGCACTTTGTTCACATACGTAAGTTCATTTCTAACATTCAGTCCCAGTCTAAAGTTAAATCAAATCATCTATTTCAGAATACACCCTGAGAAACTACTTCCCTTAATAAATTCATAAATATTAATTACATTTATAGGACAGTAATTCTAATTCTATCAAGTACCACAGGACCCTGCAGTTATTAAAGAGTAGAAGAAAATACTGACAGAAGTGACCAGTATAATGATTAGTATTTCTGAATCTTCAAACTCTGTACAATAGTTCACCAGATATTTGCCCCCCTTGCCCCGTTTTAACAAGAATAGTTGGAATAAAATTAATCTTTTCCTGACAATAAGTACAGAAATGCTGTAGCTTGTAATAAAACAGAACAAGATATAGTAAGTCCTGAGCAAAAGTTACTGGTCCTAAAGCAAAAAAAATAATGGCAAAATTCTAATAAAATAGACATAAAAATTCACAAACTGCCACAAATAGTTAAAGTTTCACACAACAGATTTAATAAATGCAATTAATAAAACTGTCACATTTATGTCATACCAATGACATTACACATTTTAATTTTTCAAGCGGAACTGTAACAACGCTGTAGTTAAAGGAATAAGGAAGCAAAATGAAACAAAGTACAAACATAACGATTCTCAAACGTTAATGGTTACACCACAGGCTTATATTCACTGATCACAATTTTACTACCTATAGCCTGCAGATAATATTTTTTTGTTTTCCTGGTGAAGGTAAGACTATTATGTGCTAACTTTTTTGTGTGTTTTTGTTTAGCATAGGAGTACAAATCTTGAAAATTAGCATTGTATAGCCAAAAAAGAAAAATAACTAGTAAAATGCTGGAAGAAAAAAGTTATTGCAGAAAGATAGAAATTCATTACTTTCGTGCTCTGTCAAACTTATAATAATATACACTTAGAAAGAAAAGCAAAATCTTATTTTAAATGGCATTTGCTAAAGCTACACTAACAAAAGGATTTGTGGTCCTGTCACGAAAAACATTGACCCTTGACCTTTTTTCAGTTTAGAGAAGGAGAACAGTCAGAATCTTGTGTATCAAACAAATGTTTGTTTTGTATACACATTCTCCCAATTTCCTTAGTTTGCTGCAAAAATGGAAAAAGAAGGAAAAAGAAAGAAAAAAAGGAAAGAAGAAAATGGAAAGAAGAAAATGTCCCAAACGAAAGGCTCGATTCAGAAACAGTGCGAGCCTGCTTCTAAACAGTCATGTGACTTTTTTTTTGCTAACAGCCATGTGCTCGCGTATCATTTTACTCTGAAATAACTCTGCGGATTTCAGCTCAACCTGCCTTTGCTTATAATGCATGACATAGCCTGAGAGGGAGCCTGAGAACCGTCCCTCTTCAAAAGCAAGGTTCCCATGCTTGGCCTGTAACCATGGAAGCAGATGCCTTTTTTGCTTACCCCTGCTTACCTCTTTGCAGCCACGAGCTGCTCCCTATTGTTAAAAAGGGTACGCCTTGATTTTTCTTCGTCGTGACCGAACTTGCCTCTTCTTCAAAGGGCATGATGCTGCAGGTCATTGGTCTAGACTGTTTGCACGGTCCAGAGAACAGCCTTGATGTAACCCTTGCTCCGTCTGTGCCACACCACCAGCCGTGCGACTGCAGACTGTAGGGGGACATCGGAGATCTGTATTTGAAAAGAAGTCCGTCCGATTTTGCCATTGTGCCTTTTCAGTC
This sequence comes from Urocolius indicus, assembly GCA_013401255.1. NCBI lineage: Eukaryota > Metazoa > Chordata > Aves > Coliiformes > Coliidae > Urocolius > Urocolius indicus. The sequence goes on along the minus strand of WBNH01008019.1, from coordinate 37,742 downwards.
ATCGATCGAATGAATATCGAACCTTCTGTCGTTGCATGTGTGAAATAGATAGCTTAGCAAGCACTTTTGTGCCCAAACCTGTGCAGTGGGCCAAACTCTCTTCCTTTATTCACAAGTATTATTGTTTTTTTGTAGTATACTAGTTTCTTAGGTACTTTAATAACGATGTCCTAATGTTAGACCAGCCTCTCAACAGAATCTCTTTGTTGTAATCTGCTTGATTTAGCACTTTTAAAAAACAATTATTTTATTTTCCCAAAAGGTATCTTCTCTTTTAGTCATTCCCAGTTGAACATCAGCCTTCTTAAAGTGCAAGGAAGGCTGATTTTGAATTGGTAGGAACAGCCCAGAATTGTGAGGGGTTTCAAAGCAAGGCACTGACTGGAGGCTTGCTACCGTAAGACTTTAAAAATAACACAGTGGGGGGGAAAAACAAACTTGGAAAGCTTCCAAGGTAAATTCTAAAAGTAAAAAAATCCAGAAAATGTGCCATTTTTGTTGTTGTTGTGAAATTCAAATAGATAGTGATAAGACAGATGGAAAAGATAGAATAATCTGACAGTGAATCCTATCTCCTTTTTTCCCCTCAATAAACAAAGATAAGTAATTTAAAATTTTAACCTCTGAAAACATGGGAGCAATAAAATACTTTTTACTCTTCTCTGTACTCTTGCACGAATATTTTTATATTCACTGGTCAGCTTATTTTTGTAAGATGTATTTCATTTAAAAACCCACATAGATAAGTGTCCAAACCATTGCAAGAAACTGTAAAAATTATGCCAAGCCACTGAGAAAATGTAGCTGAAATTCTCAGTCAAAGAGTTCAACAGAGCTCTAGGAATTTCAGGGGGAAGTGAAGAAAATGATGCTCTAACACCTTCAAATAAAAAAGACCGAATTGTAGCTAACGTGGAAGATGATACGTTCTTGAAATCAGTCGGTAAGCAAGTTTTTACTCTTCTTCTATCAGAATGAAAAACTCTCTGACTGCTGCCTGTCAAAAAACAGTAACCTAGCGACAGCCATCAGCACCTACTCATTGAAAAATATGCCTGTCTCCACACTGTTCTAATAAAATTCACATTGCATCAAAAAGGGCTTATATATTCTTCAGGGTGTTGCTTTTCCAGCGTTGTCTGTATAGGACATCAGTATATATGTTTTTGAGATACTACTATCTCATACTTCAAGGCATACCTATTTTCTCTAATTGCTGCAGGCAAAGGGGAGGTGCACTAAAGAATAAAGAAGGTTATTGTGACAGATGAAACATAATTCACAATGAGTACTCTTTTCATCCAGCCTTAAGTAGCAGAGGATTACTCCAAGCTGAATTTTAGGGGAGTATGTATGATCTAATTTAATAATATGAGGACAGGCCACAAGCTGAAAGGCAATGTAAACTAATAATGCTTTTTCTGAATGTTTGGGGGTTTTGTTGTTGGGTTTTTTCCCATCCCTCCCCTTCTTTTCTGGAAGTAGAAGAAATGTTAACGTGAAGAGGGTCTGAAGAAACATGGGGAAAAGTAAGAAATGCCGAGAAATAAAAGTTGGGATTTTCTGCAATGGATATTGATAAATTATTATTCTGTATTTCTGCTTCATGACACTTAAATAAGATCATGCCATTTCTTCAGTAAACATGCGCTGTGAAAGTAGGTAAACTAATTTTGATACAGTTACTGAACTTGTATTTTTTTTGATAAATTCATACTTCATTCTAAAAATGGTGTATGAAATCAAGTTTAGATTTAGATAACTGTGACAGTAAAATAACTTTCTGCTAAACGTGAGCATTGCTTTTTTGAGTCTCAGTTTTAATATTTAAACAGCAAGTAGGTAAGCTTGCATGTGCATTTTATATGTTTGTTTCCTTATAGTGTGCTTTGGAAAAGACTTGCTTAGCATGAATTACTGTATTACAATCTAAAAAGTTTTCTCTTTGTACCATTTTAGTTTTTATATAACAACTATTTTTTATGATCTAAAATTGCATTCAGAATGTGTGGACTTGCGTAGCCAGTTAAACTGCAGAAAACGGTACTTGGTAAAACAAGTAAACAGTATCTCATTTTGTCTACAGAAATGTTGATTTAGATTAATTGCTTTTTTAAGCAATAGGTAACTTTTAAAAAAATCAATTTTAATGCAATTGTTAATAGAGTAATAGTTTATCTTCTCAAAGAATGCTTTTATACATTTTGTATAATTTAGTACAGAAAAGAAAATTATTTTGAGATATAGATCCTAAATCTGATTTTCTGGCGTTTATCTTGTATGAAAATCACAGACTAAAACCACTGAACAATCATGAGTTAAATGTTTGTTTTCAGGTATTTTGTGCTTCTCTGTTACACAAAAAGTGCTTAGCAGTCAGAGCTAATAAAACTGTTCTGCTAATTGAAAATAAATTATTACTAGGGGTTAGTTCATACCTTTCAGATTTTGGACTGAAATATAAAATAAGAATTAAATAGAACGTTCGTTATTCAAGTGCTACTCTGTATCAGACCAGCTAAGATGATTCAACAACTCAACATTAAATCTTACATAAATAAACAGCATAAAAACATGCATGGGAAATTATAATTAATTTTCTTTTCCAAACCAAAAAAAAGAACACTGCAATTTTGTCTTTCTATAGGCTGTGTTACTCAACTGTTCTCTTCTAGAATATTATTTCATGCCATTCTTCAAAGCAAATATAAAACTAGTGCGAGTATTTTGTAAACACCATAAGCAATTAGATTATGGTGAATAAGCAGTATGAATTAAACACAGCTCAGTATTATATTCTTAAAGAGAGAGTGGTCAGAAAATGTATTAAAATACAATAAGAAATCTGCTAGATTGAAAGCATACATTTTAATATTTTAGTTCGGGAAGGCAACAGCAGCCAAAAAAACTGTTCTAACCACCTGACAAATAGCAACAAACAACAGCTCTCAAGTCAAAATATTTATTAGGGTGTCACGTCAATGTACAGACTAGCGTATGTGCTAAGGAGAAATTATTCTATTATCTTTAGCTGAGTGAAGTAGAAACAATGAACACGGAAATTTGTAAATATATAGAGAATTGAGACTGTTTCTTTCAAATCATTAAACCATTTAATTCACATGATCAAAAAGCATAGAATACATGTTACTTGAATTCCTGTGACAATTTTTATCCAAACATTATTGTTGCCATGTCACACTGCATTTGTCATCCATCGCAAAGTTTCTCAGTGAGAAATATATACTTAAGCATTTGTTTAAGGAGTCAAGTGGCATTTTACTTACACTGAGTGACACTAATTTAAGCAATGTATCTTCTACTAATAAACTTTCAAACAATGCATATTTTAGGGATATTAATTTTAGTAGACTGGCTTTGTTCTCTTTAAAATGAGTAGAATTTATTATTGACATTGTGGCACATAAAACTTTCTGCAAAACTGCAAATGAAAGTTGCTTCGGAAAAACAGGGAAAAGAGAACCTCTCAGATCATGCCTGCATGCAACAAAAAAGTATACATGAACAAACAATGTTTTAGTACAGAGTCCAACTGTGAGCACTCATATATTTTACAAATCTAAAAAAATATTGGTATTACACATTATATTCTTTCGTTTCTGTAAAACATATATCAGGCCATTTGAATATATATCAAATTCACCACATCATTTTTAGTAGATAGTGTTGAGTTTTTTAAAAAGAGGAGAAAAAAAGAGCTTTTACCCCCTCTGCTGCAAACAGCTTTGATTTTATCCAAATCTTAGTGTGCAGGTATAGTTGTCTCACCCCATACCCTACAAAGCTTTAAAAAATGTGAACCAAATTAAGATTTGTAATATTTTGGGAGCTGCAATGAATACAGTGGCTCAGGAGACAACACGACAAAAGTAAGAAACCACAGACTTTGATTCTATATGACAAGCTGAATAGGAGTCAAAGCTGCCACATGTGGTGTGAAAAAATGCCACCCTGGTGTGAACAAAGGGTTTAAAATGGAGTCAAGAAGCATGCAAGCTCAATGTCTAAGCTTTTCCTGTGAATTGTACTGCCACAACCTGCAGGATATCAAGTGGGCTGGGAAGAATAGAGTGCCTTTGGAAGCTACAATGGAGTAGCGGTGGCCATCGGTGCATTAGGATTTCTATTGTTTTGGTCTTCTTGTTTGTGCATCGTTATAACGCGCTGCTTTACTTCAGTGAAAAATTAAACTCTAAGCACCAAAAATAAAGTCACAAAATCCACGGAGAAACTGATGAATGCAGTAACTCTGATCTTTCTTATTGTAGTCCTAGTTTACAGCTCAATGAGAGAATTCACCAGCTAGATTGTTCATTTTGCTGGAGCCTGAACCACAATCTCATACGTACAAAAGACTAATAAAGGTTGCTCATAAATTTGTCTATGGCCTTTTACTAAGATAACAGTTGCAATAATATAAACATTCATTGGGGTTTATTCAAATAGAAATAATGTTGCACCTTATTTCAATCAACGGCTTTCCTCCTTTTATCACAACTTAAAGCTATTCATGTGTTTATTCAGCTCAAAAAACACTGTCATTTAGAAATAAGCTATAAAACTTATTAGTATCTAAAAAAATGTATGGCTCATATACTTGCAAAGATGCTGTGCTAACAATGTTTAACAGCTAAGGTGTGGACAAGCATAAATATTCAACTCAGATAACGGAAAATATGTAGTCAAGGCACAAAGAATAATAAGAAAAGAGTTAAATATATTTTCCCAAAACATAGCAAAAAGTATGAGTTTCTTGAAGAGAAAATGCAATACTGTCATTAGAATTCCCAAACAAAATTAATTAAAATACAAGGAAGCAGACCCACAAAATTCAATAAACAGTAAATTTTCTAAGAATTAGAGAAACCTTCCTGTTTTCCATACGACATTTACATTTTTGTTAAGGATTAGGTCAAAAGCCACTGATTTTTAGTTTATGAATGCAGGTCAAGACAAGAACATTTTTCTATTTACTCTGCGTAACTCTGTATAGAAATCAATCTGTTACTTTCATTACAACCACACAATCAATTCCATTTAAAGTACAATGCAACAGCCAAGTCCAAGGACAATATGGATTGCTGAAAATCCTTCGTACTATCTACAGAATCTATTCAGTATGACTGGGATGATTTTTCTTCTCATTAGTATGCAACAAGCTTGCACAAACAAAATTATCCCAGCTTCGCCTGTCTTTATTTCAAAGCACAAAACAAAAAAAAAGCAGACACTAGTTCACTGATACTAACACTGATGTGTAAGTATCGCTCTTCAGTAAGCAACAGAAATAATCTATAAAATACCATATTTATGGAGGAAAGTGTCTAAGTCACACTGAGTCACGATTATTTCTATAACTGTAGTAAGACTGGGCTACAAGCTAGATAAACCATATGACGTGCATACATACATGCAGACAGACATGATGAATACAGATAACACATTTAAGCCGTCTGTCTTAAAAGGCTATATTTTATCAACTTACAAACATTTATAAATATGCCCCTCATTTTTCTGTTTCTCATCCACAGTATTTAAAAACTGCAAAATATTATCAATGTGTCTCCCTCAACACTCAAAGAATTTGCTGTGATCATTTGAGCATATATAATTGAGACATTTTAATAAATGTTTTAAATCTTCATAGTTACTCTCACACTCCTAGTTCAACATATTAAAACGTAAGCATATTATCAGATTTTTAAACTGTAAAACTCCAAACTGAACTTTTATTTATGATAGGTTTATGCAGGTTCATTATGCTGCTTTGATTTTGTTACCAAACTATTTTCACAACTTATTTACTCCTGCATCTTAGCATTTTCAGGGGCTTTTATTTTTTTCCTTCTGCCTGCCTGCCTGAAAAATAAGCCTGTCAAATAAAAATTGCTGCAAATGAACAGAATAGACTGGAAAATGTTCTGTTCAGAGATTTCTGCAGAATTTCAAGTAGAAACCTTATCTTAAATATTCTTAGCATTTGTTCTTTATTTGTCCTTTTATTGATAACTTCCAACTACATATCTCCCTACCCAACAATATATCAGACAAAATGAAAAATGAAACTTGGAATATTGCTCCAGAACATGCACAGTCAGATGCCTGCTAACAGTACTGAGGCTGTATTTCAATGTCTCTGGTTTCCCCAGCTTTGACAATTTGAGATGGCATGGATACGAAATCTCTGGGTGTTTTAGGATGCCATTTCCTTTTTAATACAGTGTATGTTTTTAAGTCACTCTTCAATTATCGTTTCTGCCAAATGGTCAATCAGTTAGCAGCACCCTTTCTTGGGTAACAAGACTCCATGCACACAGGCAGGTATGTATGTGTATACGTACATATGTGAATGTATCCTGGCTTGTTACTTCAGCTGAGTCTTAAACTGGGGCTTTCATACACCACTTAAATTTACCTATGCCAAACCTTACTGTATGCATTCTAATCATAAACAAAATTGCATAATGCCAAGTTTCTTACTCACATATAACAGCATGCAAATAGACAAAGAGTTCACAGCATTGTGCAGAGACAAACCGTCCTGACAGACTTGCATGTATCCCCACCACAAACCTTAAATAAGCATACATAAACATCTTTTTCCTCTTGTTCAGCTGTGTTTACTTGCCACTGATTCCCTCCCTTGGCTTCCACCAGCTCATTTTTCCCCACCTCCCAAATCTGTTTATTTTCTCTCTCCTGCCTGTCTGCCAGCAGCAGCCCTGAAGAATCCCCGAAAAGCTGCAGCCCCATGCACCTACATTCCAGGGGCACCCTGAGCGGGTGATCAGGAAGCAGGAATTAACAGGTTAACTCTATATGGGCAGAAGTAGGCATGGCTCAGGCCTTGAGAAGATGAAGCTGGACTATTCAGAAGGATTGCATTAAATGCAAGATGTATGATCTGCAAGTGAGATAGCAGGGATGTCATTGAGAAAAAAACACACACACACACTTTCCCAGAACTCTGTCCATCAATTCAGACATTAAACAGCTGAAACATGGGCACTGCAGAAGTTAAGCTTGCCAGCTGAGAGCAGGACAGTGAGCTATACTCAGCAGCCCTCACCTCTCTCTCTAAGTACCACACCAGCCTGGTAGCTGCGATACCAATTTTACCAACAATCTGCCCCCAGGGACTGTTTTAAGACTGTAGCAGATCCATCTGCAAAGCTGGCCCTAGAGAGCCAACTCGGATCTGTTTGAAACACTACAGACCAGCTACAGAATCCAGTTCAGAGCCTTTGAGTAAGTGATATAAGAGATCTATACTTGCTCCTCACGCCTGAATAAATTTTGATAGCAGTAATGAAGTCAAATATTAGGAATGACCGTACAATTAAATGACTTATCATGAAAGAATAAAGTCTACATTTTAGAGGTGAGTTACCTCTCCTTGCATCAAGAAAACACAATGTCTTTATTACTAGCAGGAAACACAATTCTAGTTTTTCCTGACTCAACTGTGTAAATTAACAAACGAGGTTTTCTCCTGGCTAAAACGCACATTGGATCAGGCCAGTAATCGCTTCCAAAATTAGCTCCTCCCTCACTCACATCAAAGGATGTTTCTTATGACAGCCCATCCTGCCATCTCCCAAAGCCTGCTGCATCTGCATGAGCCTTGCAGGCCAGACGAGGAGATAAAAAGCAAATGAACAACACGTAGAGTAATGCATACAGAAAACATAGGCCAACAGATAATCTCCAGTATAGATATGTACCATCAAACAGCTGCTTTAGAGCAGTTGCTTGCACTTAAAGCTTTGTCAGTGTGATACCAGCAAAATCAGGTCCTCTGATACCCCCAAGAGCTTGGGTATTACTTCCTTGCCCTTTGCCTGCCCCTGAAGAAGATACTTGGAAAAATCAGTCATGAAAAGTACAGGGACCAGAAAACATCAACACTCTCTCCAACTAAAATACTAGGACATAGGTAGTAAAGGCAATTCAATTTTCCCTATGTGCAAGTGCTGGAGGTCATCACTGGTACAAGGGCTAAAATGATTCTGACTTCTTGCCACAAAATCTTAAATCCATGCTTCTTGACAATTCAATAGGATCAGCACTGGTGAAAGTACACACTCCACCCTTTAAACATCCTACAGTCCTCAGGAACAGGAGACTGTGTGTAACCTGAGAGTATTCACTGCTTGGAGAAAACTTTCACTGCCTCTCTCCATTTGTAAATCTTCTATGGGTTTATTTTAGTATCTTGATTCTATTTGAACATAGCTTATTATGATTTAATTTCCTCCTTCTTTTTTAAAGAGAGGATGGAAAAGAAAAATAAATATCTCATACTCTCAGCATATAACAGTTGATATAATAGACTGAAATGGCTCCTTCTAATCACTTGGGGATTTTTAAGTGCATTTTATTGACATGATAAGCCATTATGAGTCCTTCAGACTTGTTATGGTTTACCATACCAAGGCTTATGGTTTTAAGTAATATTCCTAATATGCATTCACAGCATCCACTCCAACATCTTCTTTAATCTCAATTAAATATCATTAAAGATATGTAGGGTACCTATGTATAAGTGGCACAAGAACAGTATTTATATGCCCTAGGAACCAAATAATGTCAGATTGACTCAATTGCCTTCCATCTCAACCCATACCTTATTCTTATTACTCAGAATAAGTTCATATGCAAAAGTAACATTATTCAGTGGAATTATGGGGTACAAAAGTTTCTAGTGGTGGTTGTTTTGTGAGGGTTTCTTTCTTTCTTTTCTTCAAGTTAATTGTTAAAATGAGATCCCTTCTGCCAATCCCCAGCAGCTGAGCAGAACTTAAAACATTTTTATACATCTCAGCAAAACAGAGTCTATCCCTAGTGTCCAGGACAACATTTCTTTTCAAAAAGAAATAAAACTGAAAGTCAAAGGTCACCAGCAAGAGTAAAACCCTGAACAGCTGTGCAGCTATCTTGAACAGCCACATGATACACCTATGTCTTTCCCAACCTGTGCAGCAGATTTATGGCCAGCCCTTTTATGCTATTTGTACTTCATACTACTCTGTTTCCCTGTTTCGTCTTCCTTTTATCTCTATATTCTGGCTTCTTCACATACATGGGTCCCCTGTCCTTAGAAGAAGAAACTGAGATGCAGCAAAAAGAAATAGTGTCCAAGGTAGATGAGAGGCTGTCAAAATTAGTATGGCTGCAAAATTGTCTCAACCTTCTCTTAACAAAAGGCAGGGACTCCTGCACTAAGAGCAGCAACAGAAAAAGCTATTAGAAGGTTATAAACTGCTTAAAACCTAAGTGTTATGAATTTATGGCACTGGCTCTAACTCTGAAATGGAAAAGTTGCAGCTCATGTAGGAGGCTGAAATGGGGCAGAGGACAAAGTGACACCCACCACAGTGAAGGACAAAAAAAAGAAGTGGGCAACCTGGCAAAGCGGGCACCAAATTTGGCATAAGCACAGATTTTAAAGTAGGTTTCCAATGTCCCATCTTATCCTCTGGGGCTCTCCCACTGAGACCAAGGGCAAAAACCTTGAGCAGGGTACAAAAACAGACCAAAACTACAGCATTCTCTAAATTCAAAAGAAACTGGGAGCTGTCACCTTGCACAGAAACTGGATGGTATTAACCAGCTATTGCTGTAGCATCTTGCTTCTTAAAGCAGTTGCACTTGGAACACTTGCCTCTAATTTAAACAAAAGTGTGTATATATATGTAAATTATTAAAAGAGCATATTTGTCATTTAACAGGTTAAACCAACAGTTGAAACAAAGATAATAATATGTTGTAAAACTCAAGGATGTAAATCCAAATGGTACATGTAGTTATGGACAGAAAGATGCATAAACCTCTAAGTATGCAAAATAGCTGCAAAAACTGAACTGTTTTTCACTGTTGTCAGAAGCTGGCCCAATATTGAGGCTTACCCTCAGTACTGGACATTATATTTCTCCTATAATGGATTTTGAGTTTATGATGCTCTCTCAGAATCATTTCAATAAAACCAAAGGCTATCAAATGATTTCATAATCAATTAACACTACAGCTTAATTCCCAGTCTGCTACATCCTTCAGTACTGCTTTGCCACATAATTGACATCTAATTTGCCATACCATACAAACGGCCTTGTTTACTCTCATTCCATTATCAGTAACTAGCTCATTATTCTAATGCACTCTGAAGTATTTTAAAAATAAATGTGAAAGCCAGTTCCATTCTATTCTACATCCATTAGTTATCCTTCCAGGTTAGAAACCATGTTCAAAACATTTCTTTTAATACATACCAAGTAACTCATTGGTGCCAGAACAAGATCCACATTTTAGAAAAATTTGTTGTGGTAAGACAGCAAAGCACATATCACCAGGCAGCAAGACTGACACATATTGACACTCTAAGTAAATAACTAGCATTTTGTAGCTTTCTGCTTTAATTTGATACTCAAAGTTATAGAAACAGTCCAAAAGTTCCTTCTGAGAAACTGCCTTTACTTTGCCATTACACCCTTAACATCACTATGTTTGTTAAAATACACCAGAATAAACAAAGTCGTATAAACAACTGGAGCCTTCAATTCATTCAGTCAACTCTGAATTCAGAAAGAAAGCCACAAAGATAAAATCACTTGCTGAAAACCTGGGCCTTTAAACTAGTCTCCTGATCTCATCAATTCATATGCTGTTTTTTCAGATTGTTAAAGATAGTATTATACAATCATTGTTCATGTAATACTCTGATATTTAGCATTTACTTTCCAGGAGTATGTGGTTTCTTAAAAATACATTAATGTTCTTTGAATGCATACAGTCATTTCAAAACTCCATGCAAGGTGGAAATAATTTTTGAGGAAATTAATTACTAATATTCCTGTGATAAATCAATGGAAAAAGTATCACATTCCTGGATCACAAATATGAAATAATGTTTGATCATCATAATCTAGAAAACTCCTGTCCACATCTTTTTTTATTTGCATTTTTTGACCTATATTTGAGTCAAGTTCTGTTTCATATGTAAAATTAATCAGATATAGATAAAATACAAATGTGAAATACTGTTATGATCATTACCAAAAATATTGACCATGATCCTCTAAACATATTTTTATATCCACAGGTACTTACACCCAACCATCCATCCATCCATCTAAGATATTTCAAAGAAACCTAAGGTATGCAGCCCCAGCAACATGTAAGTTAAGAGAGCACGAAGTACTATTTTAATTTCATGTTTCCTTTCTTTGAAAAGGGGATCAAGTGCACCCTCAGTAAATGTGCAGATGACAGCAAGTCAAGTGGCAGTGTTGACCTGCTTGAGGTTAGGAAGGATCTACAGGTGAATCTGGAGAGGTTGGAGCCATGGGCTAAGGCCAAGTGAGATTCAACAAGGCCGAGTGCTGGGTCCTACACTTGGGCCACAACAACCCCACGCAACACTACAGGCCTGGGGCTGAGTGGCTGGAAAGCTGGCCAGAGGAAAAGGACCTGGGGGTGTTAATTACCAGCCAGCTGAATATAAGCTAGCAGTGTGCCTAGGTGGCCAAGAAGGCCAATGGCATCCTGGCTTGGATCACAAATTATGTAGTACCAGAGAAATGGTTATTACTGTGTACTGGGCACCGATGAGGCTGCACCTCAAGTTCTGCGTTCAATTTTGGGCCCCTCGATACACGAAGAACATTGAGGTGCTGGAGAGTGTCCAGAGGTGGGCAATGAACGTGGTGAAGGGTCTCATGACAACTGTCATGAGGAGCAGCTGTGGGAACTAGTGGTATTTAGCCTGGAGAAAGTGAGACTGAGATGGGATCTTATCACTCTCTACAACCATCTTAAAGGAGGTTGTAGTGAAGTGGGTGTTGGTCTCTCCTCCTAAGTAACAAGTGATAGGATGAGAGGAAATGGCCTCAAAATTTAATTCTTGGAAGATGATCTTGAATTCCTTATATGTTGCTTGTATCATTGCCAAACAGGGAAGCTAGAAAAGAAAAAGGACATTAATTTTTTTTTTTCTACTACTATGAAACTAGCAAGAATAACTCCAGTGTAGCAAGATAACACTATTCCTGGAAACAAAATCTTCAAAACAGAAAATAGCCTGAATTTTAGGAAAGCTTAGTTTATTAAGAAGAACATGCCAAAACACATTACAAATGACAGAAACATCATGCCAGTTTACAGACAGGCCACCTAGCAGGTAATGACAGAACCCAGGGCAGAGTAGCAGAAAAACAGACAGAAAAAACCCTTGTCTCATTGCCTCCTTGAAGAAGCCTCTGACTAAACATTTCATTCTTGACATCAACTAGGAAACAGCTGTAGTTTCCTTCCAGCACTTACTCCCAGCTCTTGCCCACAGACAATACTCTTTCATTTAAGCAGAACTTGGTGAGGTTCCAGTTGCCTTTCTGTTGCCTGTATATTCTCTCTAAATATACGTAAATATATAGAAGAATGCAGTCTGGCTGCAACATGTGTCTTAAGGTAGCAAAGTCATGAAGTTGCTTAGGATTCAGCAGTGCTCTTGGGAAAATTCAGTCCTCTTGAGAAAAATCAATTAATTTGCTCACACTTTTATACTAAAGCATCGGCATTTTTGTGAATTGAGCAATCAAAAAAGGCAAAATTTCTTGATAATTTCAGACACTTCTCCAGAGCTGTATACTCTTACTAACAAAGTTACCCCATGTTCTTAAGGGATTGATGTTATACAGTGTAAGACAATGTAGCATCTCAAGGAAGATTAAGTACACCAAGCATGGTTCATGCAAGAACATCATGTAACTTTCTGTAATGCCCGCTATGAATTCAGAAAAAGGTCAATTAAAAGTTCTGTTTGGAAGAAAATTAAAGGAATATTTGATCTTTCTCCAACAGGACAAATAAGCCTTCATTTCTTTGTCTCCTCCAGAAACAAGAAGATGTTTGCTGGTTAGAAAAATGTTTTTTCCGTGCCATTTTAAAGTTTGGTGGGTTGTTTTTGTTTTTTTTTTATTATTATTATTTGTGGTCCTTCTACAAATGAATTTAAATTACACAATCACAGCTGCCCACTAACCCCACTTAAAAATAATGTTTAAAGGACTGTCTTAGAAAACTGAAATTCAGAAGCTCCTTCTTTCTGGAAGCACACAAGAAACTGATTATTAGAAGCCATCCGGAGCTGCACAAACTGTAAGGAGCTTCAAGAGCCTTCATATTGTATAAGAGGAAGTATATGTAGTGATGTATATTCTAGGCAAGTAGCCTTGAAACTTTTTACTTTCAATCAAGAGAATGAATATTGACAGGAAAATTCTTATCCATTTTAGTAGAAACTGGATTTATTTCCATATAGAGATACATATCTTTATTTATCTTATTTTCAAATTCATCCTCTGCATCTGACACTTCCTGGGAAGATGCAATTCAGGTTTTTTGGAACCCCTAGTGCTAGAAGAGAGCTGCCAACAAAAGGTAGAACCTGAAAAAGTCTATCCTGATTTTTCAAAGGAAAGAGATCGTTACTGTAGTTTCCAAAGTGGACACCACCTTTAATTAGAATAGTGCCACACTGTCCTATTCTTGGACAAATGTTACATTCTGCACACCACAAATAAGGAGGAGCCTTGCAAAGAGATGAAACCCTGCTGTTTTCCAGCTTAGGTAGATCGGCACTGTTCCTCTTGTTCAAGAGTTCTTCAGCACGTGAGGCAGAGCAAGTGGCAACAGAAGCTTCTGTCCTGCAAGTCTGGGAGTTACCTGCCTTCTGCAAACGAATTTGCTTATCTCAGCAGCACCAGCAGGAGCTCAGGAGAAGCAGGACAGCACCATTTTGCAGGACAATGGCAACACCACATAGCCTCCCATCTTCAGTTTACCAACACTTAAAGCACAGTGTAGAAACACACATTGATCATTGAGAATTAGCGATATTAAAATACACAAGAAAGGCAACTTTCATTTAAAATTATAAAACTACACAACAGGTAAATTTATTACTGTTATACTTCCCAAAGTCACTATCAAACTTCCACATTTCTAACATGACTTGTCCCACTACTCCTTTCTATTTCCAACTACCTAGCATTATGAGAACCAATTTTTAATTACACATATAAAGTCAGTGTGAAGAGTTTTGTTCAACTGGTCCAAATCATAAATAGATGATGTACTGAAGAAGTCTGTCTTTGGCTTGCTATAAGTTAACACAACTGTATTCCTGGCTTCAAAAATCTTGGTAATCACCGTTTACCACATCTAATCATTATTGTGCCTAAATTCATAATGAATTCTTCTTTTACTTTTTGATGTTTTCCTAGATGAAACTCAGTTTACTCTTCTCCAGCATATGCTTCTTTTTATATCTACCATCTGACATCTGCTGACAACCAGAATTAAAACATAAGTTATACTGAACTTCAAGTGGAATGACAATATAAACACTGTTGACTTCTCTTCAGTTGGAATATTGTCTGTGAAAGGCTGTCCAGTTTCCGATTGATGATGAACACTTAATACTGAAAAATCAAAAAATAAAATCAGAGATATGCTAATAGCTTTAGTTTATTGGACAAAGTGCAATGAAGAAAAATAGTATTTATTGAGAAACTTTTTTTTAAGTTTTAAGGCAAGCTGTTTAAAGCTCTGCCTTCTTGTTTGTCTTCCATATTTAATCCTAATTCTCCATAAGCACTTGAAAGGGGAAAAAAATGTTGTACATAAATTAAACATTGAACCCTAAGTCTTCAGACAGAACAGAAAATGACAAGATTTTATATACTTTAGGATTCTTTTCTCCTAGATTTGTATACATAATGTCAGCTATAATTTTTCAGGTTCTTTTTAAGTCTGTTGCACTGCTAACAGAACTGCAGCTGCTCTTTATTTATTTTTATCCCTTTTTTTTTTTTTCCGTGTTCATAATACACAGGCTGTCTGGATTATTTTCAAGCCATTGAAATATTTTCATTCTCAGAAAGTACAACAGGCCATAACCACTTAATGTGCTTATGTTTAGGAAACCCTTCCTCCCTCCTTTCCCCAACCTTCGGTGAATTCTAGAAATACAAGTGGACATCTTAAAATAGAATGTTTGTATTGTGCTGTTACAGCTGTTCACCTCTGAGATTTCTGAGATTTACCGTATAAAACAACTTGTTCTTGCTGTACTACTTTCTGGCACTATGAAATGCAGACATCTCTAAAAAGTCTGTCACTTAACACAAAATCACGTAACTAAGCTTTTATAAATTTAATGTCTGTTCAGCTTTAGCTCAAGAGTTAGCTGCAGGTACGCTGGACTTATCCAAAAGTACACCTCAATGAGTTTTCATTTGTATAGGGAAAACAGAAGTGTGTGGTGGAGAAATGATACTAAAATCTTCCTTGTAGACCTTATTAAGTAGTGTTGAAGACTGGTTGCCTTTCTTTTTCCTAACACTAACTTATGTGAAACTATTAGAACATGCTGTAGTTAAATGTATCATTGAAAAAAAATTCCAAAACTAATCATGGTCAACTAAATTTGTTTGCGTGGCCATGGCAAGGCCTCTTAATCTCCTCCCTCAAAGATATTATTATTTTTTTAATAAATTATTCTTTTTAATACCACAAATATCTTCTTTTTTGCAGTAAAATGAACACTATTTAAAAATGAAAATAATTCTATACATTACATTACATGAGCCTGCAAAGCCAGGAAGGTGCAATGTAAACCTTGTGTTTGGAGTGCAGAAAAAAAACAGAAACCTATGCTTATTCAGGATGTTAAATGAGGAAAATCACTTTAGCTGTTTTGCATTAAGAAGCTATATCAACATAACTAGCATCCAAAGCACTGGTTGTGTGACTGTCCATAAAATCAGTAGAGCACTGTTTGCCTTATCTACACACTGCAATTTAAATGTTATATCTGAGTAAATAAAGAAGGGATGATTTATCAAATGGTCCAGAATTGCGTGTCCTCAACAAAGAGAGGATGTTACACAAACAATGCTGTCTTTTTCTACAATATGTTATCCTGTGACATAATTTTAACAATAAAAACAATGTCCCCTTTAGGGTATGAGAACTTCGAATAATCAGCTTTTACTAAAAGAAGGTGGAGCAATTTCGAAATACACAGGCAGTGGAGCAAGTATTCAAGCTGTATATACTCAGTACCTCTGAGACTTGAACAACTGCATATAAGGGAATAGTAATTAAATAGCTGTGATCCACTTATGCAGTCTCCTCATTCTAAACCAGTCCAAAAAGATCAACTCCAACAACAATCCAGATAGTCCTGAATTTACCTAGTTTTTGCTATTCGGTAAAAAATAAATCACAAATGACCAGAACTTGTGAAGTACTTCTTGTGTCCTCATGTCTGGGAGGCCATACCTTGCTTATATGATTCTTTTCCTTGAGTCTTCAGAAGACAAGTTATAGGTAGCTACTAGAACTCCTGCACAAAGTAGGAATATGTTATATGTTATGCTCATGGCAGTATACATGTTGTTGATCAACTTAGTAAAAGGATCTAATTAACAATGCAAGTATGGTCAAACTATTCTGAAAAACCTTGATTCGTCTCAGTACCTAACCTTTCATCTGAAATCCTGTAATTCTGAAAACTTAAATGTCAGTTCATGTTTGGCCTTTAGGCTCACAAATCCCATCCTCAGGCCCATAACTCTATTGTAGGCTCTACAGAGTGTCAAGTAACTACTGCTAACCTGAAACATGCAGCAATCCAAAATGAGCACTCAGGATACTTAACAGAATGAGTAACAGAGCTAGAAATGTGCTCCTTAAACTCTAAAATCCTAGTCTCATCACATTTAAAAATTGACTTAAAACTTAATTACCTTAAAATCCTTACAAATTAATAATCTTTCAGAGTAATTAATGCCTCTCACAGCTGTAACTAACTGTGGATTCAATAACAGCAGTTGCAAGGAAAATACAACCCTAAACATTGAAGCTCCAAATCTCAGTTAAAAAATGTGTTTCCTAGGGCTCCTGTGCTCCCTAGTGCAGGAAAAGGAACTTTGGGAGCCACAGCCAAGTTGGAAAGTTGTCATCAGTCACAGAGTCAGGAATCTGAAAAGCTGAGAGTACCAATCCTACACAATGCATGTGGCACAGCCACAAATGTTGGAAATCTGTGTTTTCTTGAAGCTTGTCAAGTCAGTAGGTGAGAATCTATTTGGTTTGCTTTAATTTTGTTGTTGGTGGTGGTTGGTTGGTTGGTTGGTTGGTTGGTTGGTTGATTGGTTGGTTCATTGGGGTTTTTTTAGTTTCTGATAGTTGTAATAAGCAATATACATCTGTGAAGTACTTTGGTTTTGGCAAAATTGCCCTTTTTTCCAGGTAACCTCATTTCAGCTGCAAATCCCAAACCTGCCCTGTGGCTTTTGAACCACAAATCCTTCCACTGCAAGTTCCCTGGGAACACAAGAGATCTGGACCTATAGCCCTGCTGCCTCCAAGTACAGAAGACGGGAAGGAAAACCAGAAGGTGAGTTACAAAGGTTTTTCTGCCAGGGAACTTCCATCTGACTAAGAAGCTTGCTCCAGGTCTGATGACAAAGAATATTTCTGGAAATCACAAATGCATTCTAGAACCGTCTTGTTCACATTTTAGGTAGAAAACTGTGAGTTATATTGAAAGCAATTTATTAGTTCTGAAATTACCACAGTCTGAAGACTGGGAAAGAGGCTCAGATGTTGTGAATTGATGTACGTCTGCTGAAGCCTATCATGATAATCTCTGCATTTTTGTATTACATTGACAGAATGGCTCAATGATTTTTTTTTAGTCATATTTAAAGTAAACAATAGACTGAAATGAACAGCTCTTATCTTCAGATATTTATCTGGAGTTACTGCCCTACAGCATGCAGGAAAATCTCTTCAGCAAGCAAGTCCTTTCATTTCTTGGGCCCTTTCTATCTAAATTCAGAAAAATCAAGTGCTTGTTCATAAATCACAGACAAGATCTGGACCAAAAAAACATTACTGCAATGAACAACGGCCTGGACATTTACAAATGCTTACTAGCAAAACAACACAGAATGCTGCCTCGGTTAATATAGCTTTTCAATATAGTTTTAGAGTAATGATTTTTTTAAAAGCTAAATTTGATCTGTAATTCAAATCACACTGTATCTTTGATTTGCTACCCCCTCCTCCTCTCCCTTTCCCCTCCTCTGTCCCCCAAAAAGCTTTGTATAGAGTGGTTGGAAAGCAAAGTAGGAACCTATGCAGACACTATCCATCACATTTCTGTCTTAATTGAATGACACCAGAATGAGATCGATAAAATGTAACAAGAGACAGCTTTGCATTTCCACACTCACTTACTCTCCTTCTCTATTACTGCCAGCCATCACCGTGACCAGAAAGCCTAAGTATTGAGTTGGAAGGTTGCTGCCAAGCAAGCTGTTAGTATATGAATAAACTTGTCAAGAAAACAATAAAAGTTATAATGCTGGAAAAGGCCAAAATGTCAAAAGGCTGCAGCAAGCAGCATTAAGTATGCTACTTTTAAAGCTGTACTATAGAAACATATGAAGAGTTTCTAAATAACATGGGCAGTGGCAATTCTTCAGATATTATTCCCCTCATTCCCCCAAGACATGTCTGTATGCATGTGTGTGACCATCTGACATGCAGTTGTCTTGACCTCTTGGCGCAAATCTGCAATTTCGACAATAAACCCAGACCAGCTGTGATTTCCCTATGTTCAAGGATTCTGAGATCTCCAATGCATTATTGATAACCTCACTGCTGTGCTAAAAGCAGGGATTCATGTACTCATAACCTCAGACTTTTCCTGAAAAGCTACAGCTTCAAATAGCAATCGATGATGAGAAATAAAATTAAAAAAGAAAAAAAAATTGTTACAAAACAAGGCTAAATGTTGTGTGTAGCATCCATTTCAGTGTGCATGCTTAGTAAAAATTTAAGCTTTTTTCAAACGCTTCCTCTTTTCTAACATTTGATTGTAATGAGCTGTACTCCTGACCATGTAAGCGTGATGCTAGCGTATCAGGAGTAAAATTAGTATGTCAGCTTTGGAGTCCCATTTATGTTGAAAGTCTATGTTTATATTGTAGCCCCTGCCTCAAGCAGAAATAAGGCACATTCTGCTACTTATTCTGCTACCCACAAACAAAAGGAGAGTAACAATGCAATTAGCTAACAGCATTAAAAAAAAAAAAAAAGAAAAGGAGAAACAAGCTGCATCAAGTGAATATGGTAAATGAAAAGTATTATATCCACAGGATGATCAATTAGTTAACAATAGTAAAACTGCACAGGAAACATCTTTAGTTCTGCATATTTAGAAAGCTAAGTTGGAATTTGAAAACACAAGTATTACCAATTTTCTAGCTGTAGTTTAGTATGTAAAGAAATGCTTAGACGTTGCATCACAGGAAATGTTCTCTTCATGTTTCAAGACAGACTGTCATATTTCAGCTTGAAACTCAATTAGATATTATAACAATTGCTCTACAAGTACAAGCATTTCTGCCAGGCATTATTAAAATCCAACTGATGAGACACTCGGCCTCTTAGCTTCAATAGATAATTTTTTATGCCTGGTTGACTATGTTGCATTGTTTCTTCATTATTATGTTCATGCTTAGTCTTAGGGCAGCTTTTTTTTTTCCCTTATCTTTTTTTTTCCTGTTCCGACAATCAAATATAACTTGGTGGGAGCTATGAGGCTGCAACACTTATAAAATTAGAAAGATTACTCAATTCATTGCTATTTAGCAAATTTAAGCACATAACAACTTTAGTTCCTGATGATATTGCTTTTTGTAAGAAAGAATATTTATACAGCAGACACAAAAGGAACTAGTTTTCAATATTACATCAAAGTTAGAGAAAGTATAAAGAATTACAATAATGAACATAAAACATGAATTGTTATTGAAAGTACAAGTAAAACTTTTTTTCATATTCTCATCTTTCAAAACACTATCTGATCCTGAGTTATCAATAAAAAAATTGAAATGAAAAAGTTGTACTGTTTTGATGACAGTCTCCTCACGTAAGACTCACTCAGACCTTAAGATAAATGCATTTTGTTTATAGAATTACTATTGAAAAGCAGAAATAACTAGGGTATCATTAAAACCAGCCAATCACACAAATCAGAGATAAAATATCTTACACCTAATGCAGATAATGCCTTATAACATGGTCATCATGTCATGTAACATCATCATATAATTTGGCAGAAAAACTGGCAACATTAATTAAAGGACGGTAAGCTAGGAAAATCTTAATACCACCATTCCAGAGAAGTCATAATATCATGACTTCAGGGCACCTAACACAGCCAATGAGAAAAAGAGACTACTCTAAATAGGAGAGTTGAAGAAGGATGCTCAGACCATCTTTCGGAAAAGTTTCTCTACCATCAATGCAGAAAGCATATAGAGTTTATGTACCCAGTTTGGGTAACTAGAGTGGGATGGTGTGAATGCCCCTCTGGAATAGCTTGCATTGCTACAAAGGGTGAAAAGAGCTGATAGCACAGATTTTATTTTGGTGCCCATTCTATGAAACTAGGGAAAACTAATACTTTGCATGTATGTGGGGCTGAGTGCCATAGGTTTGTTCTCCTCTTCGCTTGCTGACATCAGTGGATTAGAACTATAGGCAAAAGCTGAAAGGCTGAGAGCTGTCCAGCCCAAAGAAGAAAAGACTGGGAGGGGACATTATCAATTCTTATAAATACCTAAAGGGCAGGTGTCAAGAGGAAGGGGTGAATCTTTTTTCTGTAGTGCCCAGTGATAGGACAAGGGGTAACGGATACAAGCTGGAACACAGGATGTTCCACTTGAACATGAGGAGAAACTTCTTTCCTGTGAGGGTGAGGAAGCCCTGGAACAGGCTGCCCAGAGAGGGCGTGGAGTCTCCTTCTCTGGAGATTTTCAAAACATGCCTGGATGTGTTCATGAGTGACCTGATCTAGGTGGACCTGCTTGACCAGCAGTGTTCAACTAGATGATCTCTAGAGGTCCCTACCAATCTCTACCATTCTATGACTCTGTGAAACACATCAAGTGCATACTATGCCATTTATGACAAGTGCAACATGTATTACTCAAAGATAGCTCCCTGGGATACTAAAATAAATAAAACACGATTCTAAGCACAAGTACTTACTTTACTGTTACTTTACATTTACAAGATTTGGACTTTCTAAGAACATTTGCAAATGTCACCAGATTTCCATATGAAGACAGAGACTTCTCCTCCACTAACTCCATCCACAACCTAAATTTGTCAGTGGTTAACAAAAATTTATCATCAGAGTCTGTAGTTCACCACAACACCCAAACAAACATAAGTCTTTTAATTTAATCCCTCATTAACATCAGTTTACAGAGGTCAAGTTTTTGCTTTCTATTAACCTACAAGAGGGAGTTCCCAGCTCTGTCATTCCAAGGTTGGCTTTGTCAGGAAAAGCTGGTATTACAGACCATCTCCATCTTTAGACAACCTTGTCTTCCTCTTCGTTGCTTTTCATTGTGTTTAATTCTGTAAAGCACCATAAATTGAGAAAGGCTACATTACTTTGAGCACTATAAAGTAAATACTGTGGACTTAGATTCTCTGGTAAGATTAAAATCACATTTTTATAACACAGACTGCTGTTAACTTTCCAAATTCTAGTAATGATAGTTATTCTCCTTTTGTTTCTCCTTCTTTCCTTTTATTTACTTGTGAGGGAAGGTCATACTATTTACCTGAGTTTAACTTCTATATCTATGATGGAAACCAAAGTATCTAAGTTTAGGACCTAAATTCTCTGTGTTGGCAGTGCAAGGAAGTATGCGTCTCTCTAGGAGTAAGATTCAAAGCACATAAACTAGAAAGAGGTTTGAAGTCCAGCAATAATGTCATCCTCACATTTGAGCAAAACTAAAGCATGGACACACATGCAGATGAGAAAACCTGCCAGAGATAGGCATCAAGTTCTTCCTCAGATGTATTTAAACTCCAAGGGACACTATGACTAGCAAAAAAAAAGGCTGTCTGGACAGGAGGTGTCCCATGATGTCCAGGCAAAAGGAATCTCCCCAAGTCCACCAACTCTCTCACAGTGGAAACCTCTCAAATTTAAAGGGGTAACAAACTTGCAGTCCTATGAGGAAACTGATCTCTAGGTTTTTTGCAAATGCAGAAATCAAGGTGATACGTGTTACTGTGTGAAAAAGGCTTCAGACTTTTCTCATAGACACACTTCACCACACACACACACACACGCACACACACATACACACAGGTGCAGTGAATTTTCAACACATATGACATGAAGCTACAGGTTAACATCTTTCAGTTACATCACTATAGATGAGAGTCATGAAATTCATTTCAGTTGGCATCCAGGAGACAATGGCAGAATTCCACTGCTCCAATTCAAGATTGGGGCATGCAGACTGCATTGCAGGGAGCAGTTGTAGCTGCTGACGAGGCACAGGATCAGTTCCTACCCATCTGACATTGAACCATATGGATTTGAGTCATGGTAGTGATTTAATGCTCCTCTACCCCTGATGCCCCCTCATGACTGTGATGGTCCAGAACTTTGCTATGCCTGAAACCATGCAAGAGTAAAGATAAAAGATTTTGCACTGTGCTTAGATGGCCAAGCTGTACCTCTACAGATGAAGAGGAGCAAATGTTTTGCAAAATGTCATTCTTTGCAACTACACTAAAGAGCTACAGATTGTCTTAGCTGCCTTTGAAATACAGATGTTTACACATTTCTCATTTCAAACACATGGAGATACAGTGACCTTAGTGAAAACTGGGGATGGGAGAGAGTTCAGAATGACTGATATATTGTGGCTCTGCTACAAAGTTAAAGTTTTCATAACTGAAGCATACTTAAAAAAAAAATTCAACAAATTTAAAGTAATTTAACTTGCCAAGAATCTTACTTCACTATTTTTCTTTAATCCAAGGAACAACACTTACGTAACACAAAAAAAAATTCTAACTCCAAATGTCAATTTTCTCTCTCCTTCTTCTCAAAACCAGCTTTTAGGGGTAAGAACTTAACTTTTAATTTTATTAATTTAACTTAACTTTTAATTTTATTAAGTTATTCTTAGAAGGCCATCAAAACTCTCTTTTAATAGTCATTTAATATCTAATTCCTTCTCTATTCTGCTTCAGTATATGATGTTCTATATACTGAACTTTGTGACATGTTCATTAACCTTTTTAAACAAACAAATAAGATACACACGCAAGCTGGCTTTTTCCATAGCATGTGTATGAGAAACTTAAAAACGGCTTTTACTTACTGCATTTATTCTAGACAGTGAAATATTTACATAGCAATAAAATAATACAATTTGGAAAACACAGCAAAGCACTGTTCTGTACCAAATACCAGTTTCCCTAATAAGTAGAAAATATGATAGCAAATTCTTTGGTTTTATTCTAGTCCACTAAAATACAATTGTTTGATTGAGTATACTGTAAAATAACAGGACAGAAAGTAGGGGGTTAACTGGAAAAAGAAAACAAAGGATAGAGTTTGCAAAGTAACTACTGGGTAAGATGCTAAGGGGTACTTTGATATGAAAACATGTTTTACCACATGAATCAATTAACACATTATGTTACTAATGTATTCCTTCATATCAAAATGACTTCAAGCTCTTGAGTAAATAACATTTACATTATTTCAGGAAAAAATATGCCAGAAATCTGGTATAACATCTCTATAAATTACGTCAGAAATCTGTTTGGTATCACATTTCTAAAAGCAATTATTGCATATATTGAAGCAAAAAAGTTTACTCTGACACGTTTCCACTAAGAATATTTATGGAGAAGAAGAAATACAGAAGAGGCTTGTACTTAATAATGTAGGGCCATTAATTAGCATCAAATGAAAGAAAAGCAATAAAGCAATTTTGTCACCAATTACTGACAATTTGCCTAAGTACAGTCATTAATTTGGGATAATATAACCCCATAAAATTAAGGGAACAAAACTATTTGTATCAATATCTTTTGCTAGTCTCCTTCCACTAATTTGACTGCCTTAAGGTATCAAAAGTTTTGAAACCTTTAAATGCATGAAGAAATATAGGAAAATATTGCCTGCCTCAGAGTTGTTGGCTTTTGGTTTGGGGCTTTTTTTTTTTTTGGCTGATACTAAGGAAAGTTAAGGCGATTAAAATTGTGACTGTTTGGAATTATCACATTCAAATCACTAGTTTACTTCCATTTCTCCTACTGTTTTAGAGAGCTTTCATTAAAGTGAGTCTGATTAGGTGAGTCAGGCATATCAATGTTTAATTGTTTGATTAAGGAATCTTCAGTATTTACCAACACTGCCAATATTAATATCAGGTAGCAACAGGGAATACGAATTATATTTTTACACTGGTATATGTTCCTAGACTTTCCCATCTCCAGTCTTGAGAAAATGACAAAAAAATCACAGGAAAAATGTTGTCATTCATTCCTGGCCCCCATCTCCAGCTCTTATCCCCCCACAAAATTTCCTTGACAGTCAGCATCACCCACCGACTGCCACTGGCAGAAGGCAATGGCTGTGCAGATGTGGCCACAGCAGCCTTGCCTCATGTGTCCCCACTCTGCCCCAGTGCTGTGTGCCGCTGACTTCATAGTGCAAGGTCAAACGAGTATACACAACATTTAATCGGTACAGCTACTCATGAGTAACCTTCCTGAGTGCTGGCAAGCACAAGTGGCTGACACCAGTGGCCATTTGTGCTAATGTTTACAATGCTAAAAACAAGCAATGTGTCTTAAAGACAGTTTGCAAAACTCTTCTAAGGCTGATGATGACTTTTATTAGCAAATGTATTTTCCAGAGTGCCTTCTCCCTCCGTACTTGATTGTACTCACTCATCAGGAAACCAGAGCAACTCTTTGATAACTATCAATACAGATCTGGGAAAGAAAATACATGCGGAACACACCTCCTTGTCCCCCAGAAACACTCAGCTGAGGAAACTTGCAGTGTTTAATCTGCATCCATATCAATTCATAAACTTCGGGTGCTAGAGTACAAATAAACACTCTAAAGGGTTTTAGCCGCAAGGAGATAAGATCTCTCCCTGGGGAGATGGCTAGAAACTGCTCCATTGCCTTTGTGCAGACTACTGGAATGTGCTCGCTTTTCATTTCAGTCTTTGTGTCTGGCACTCAGGCCTCACAGGCAGTGTCTTAAGCCATGCAGGGTCAGGGCAAACAGAGAACTGCATTCATGGACAGATCAAGTTTATGTGAGAATCTGCTCCTCCTGTGCCCTCAATTTCCATTTGAATTGTTAATAAAATCTCAGCCTGAAAGCACATGATCCCATCAGTGGGGAAGTCATGCAGAGAATCCTCTAGCTCAGAAAAACAAAATTTCTTTATCTTTTTCATCCTCCTCCTACATTCGTGGGAATAATGCCACGTAACCCCCCCTCCTAAAGCAACCCCCTCCCCCAGCACAACACCTGATTGTCAGCCCACAGCTTGCACTAAAAAGCAGGGGGAGCAATCCCGGGGAAGAAAACAGGGAAAAAGATGCACAAGCAACACTCAGGTACAGCAAAATTGCAACACAGTAACTACACCTTCATAGCAGTTTACAGACTCATGGACACCTTCAGGCAAAAATAAACAGGGATATTTCATTTTTAAAATTAATTTCCAACAGCTGATAACACTAGATGCAAGACTTTCCCACAGCTTTATAACTGCATGAACAGCAGGGCCAGAGAGATAATAAAAGGTCACACAAAAAGGAAAGAGCAGAGCCATACCCCAATTAACTTGGTCTCCACATGCAAAAACTGTACAGGAACAGAAGCCGATATTTGCTGCAGGCATCAGACATGCATCTCCTAACCTTGCAACGGTCTAACTGGGCCCCTTGTTTCTTCTGCCTTTGCTCTTCACAAACTGTTTTAATATTGAACGCTTTTCAGAGGGATGGGCTGATGAACGAAAACATGAATTTCCTGCTTGCCCTTTAAGGTGGGTTAAAGGGGGTGCTACTAATTAATTACAGAACAAAAAAGCAAAAGAGAGACTAAATATTTTACAAACTAGATCTGTTAAAGTTTATATTATGTTTTCTGACCAAAGTATTCCTCTTTACTCCTTTCCCAAAACCACACTTTTTTTAATGTAGGGACAAAGTATAAAACAGTATTCAAGTAAAACCTGGGTGAAATGCAACAATTCAAGAGAAACTGCTGCAGTTTTCATTTGTTATTTAGAGTAGCACATCAGCATTGGATGAACAATAACTGCAGCAAACATACAATGGAATTTAAAATCTTGTGATTCTGAATTCTGTGTGGTCCCAAATCTCCCCTCTCTCCTTCTCTTCCTCAACTGGGAAGATGTTTCTGGTAATCACTGGAAAGAAAAAGCTTTTTGGAAGTTATGTCTCTGGGACCAGTCCTGCTCAGCATTTCACTCTGCCCACCACTTTATTCACTAAGACTTCCTCTTATGCCCAGTGATCTCAAAGGACTTACTCCTTGCAGTAAGTACTAACTCCGGGAAAAGCAGATTAGACCTTTGCCTGCCTCTGAGCAGGGCTTGGCTGAATTTTTACTAGATATCTTTAGCAGAAGAATATTATTATTGTCTCATACTCAAAAGATGATTTAAAAAATAGTACAGGCATTTTAAGATTCTGGAGGCCTGGGAGTCTGCTGGTTTGTAGTGAAGGGCATCAGTGTGATGCCCAGGTACAGAATCCATTATATGTTATGTTCATATCAATAAAGGACAACAAAATATCAACACAGCAGGTGTTGAGGTTAGACATTGCCAGTACATGATGAAACTGTTTCTGGTCTAGTCTTGATTTTACATATTTTTGGCTAGGGTTGGTGGAATCACTCCTTGAGAAACATAACCAATGGATTGAGCCCTTAAATCTGTTCACCAGGTGTTCACAAATAGGTCATGGGTGTTATTAATTACTTCATTAGTCACAAGTCCTTGAGCAGTGTATGCAAACATATCTGACCCTATGACACAATTTTTAACTGACCGCTATGAACAATCACTATTCATTATTCGTGATGCATGACTGGTCACATAATTCACAAAATTGTGCTCTTTTCCTGATTTAGTAGCGCCAGTCATGTAGACAAGGCAGCCCTTTCTGTTTGTTAAGCCTCCAGAACTGCTTGAAACTGCTTAAGGAATCTACTTTCACATCAGCATTAAAACACTTTGTTCAATAGAACTTTCAGAGCAATTTTCTTGAAAATACATGTTCCAGGTTCTGTTTTCCCCTACAGAATGTGTGATTGGTGAACGTTGCTTTCACTTCATGCTATGAATACCTAGGGAGCTGCAGAGCAGAGAATGAGTTGATAGCTTCATTGCACCAATATATGCACACTCTCAGAACACGATTGTCACATGGAATTTACACTTTCAACATATCATCTGTGACAGGACACTTACAGGCTTTCTTGCCCAAATGACCTTCTCCTTTCTCCCTGGTGCCTGAGTACAAACTCTGAGAACTCCACTTCCTTTTTTGTACAGTCATTCTCTGCTCATTCAAATACCTCCTTAAAACTATTTCCTCTTGGATAGCTTATTGATGCTTACTCATATTTTATGGATACAGTGAAAGCTGCCATACCAAAGCACTAAATACAATTGCAGAATAATGCAATGTCCTTTCATTAAATCCAGACCAGTGTGACTGTGGATACAGGGAGGAGGAGAACAGCATAGCAGGAAGTTGCATAAAAGTGACATATCATACACACACACACATTCCATCCTCCCAGTACAATGTACAGCACGTGTCTCACTATTTATCTGTATCCATTTGAAACTCATGCCAACTATTATGTCAGGGTAATGTTTTGTACTCTGTGCTAACCTCTATCAAGACCAATCCCAGAATCACAGGTAGGGGTTGGAAAGGACCTCTAGAGTTTTTGTGGTTTGTTTTGGTTTTTTTTTTTCTCCAAAATATCTGTACATGACAGATCAAAAAAAAAAAAAAATCATGGTAAAAAACTTGCATCATTCAAGTTCCAGCTAGGTGCCTAAATCAAACAGCAGCTTTCCTCAATGTCTACCTATTTCCTACTTTTGTCTTATGTATATGTTTTCTAGGTACAGTATACATTCTTTACATGACAGTGAACTTAAAAAGTCTGAACACTGAAATGGTTTTATTCTTTTTTAAAAAATTGAATGGAACGCTAAATGTCCACGTTAATAATGTAATAGAATTATTGGAGTTAACAGATTTTTTTTTACTCTATACATTTTGATATCAGCATATTAACAATTAATGTTGGCATGTCATGAATCATTAAACTGTATTCTATAAAATAATGAGATTTGCAATGGGTATATCCCAATGAAACATCAATAAAATAAGGCTTATTCAATCAGTTTAAAAATGCACATAAAATATTCCAATAATATATTCCAAACTTAGCATTAACTTCTACATTTTCAGGTAATAAGCTCACAGACAAAACACATCTATTCTTAAAGGAACTGAATGTAAGGAAAGCACGTAATCAACAGACTTTCCTTTCAACAGAATCTAAAGCAATAAACAAATATACAATATTATGTAACTCCTCTCTTCTTAAAGCACACTTTTTTCCTGTCTCAAGTGTACACAGGAGAAAATTAGACTTTATATGAAATGGTTATGAATTTTCATGAGTATTAGAAAGCTGATAATCCATCATGCAATGAAGCCAGAGCTACCTATCCAGTCATCCTAATCTTAATTGTTGTATCTGATTACTTACTTGGGCTTGCTAACTGTGTCAGATTCTATATTGTACATATAATGTAAACAATGTGACGTAGGAAGTGGATTAAAAATACTAATTTATATAAATTTTAACACAGATCTCTTGAAATGAGATTACAGACCTCATTAAACCACACTTCCACCTTCCCTCTAGCAAGGATGTATCTTTGAATATCACAACCACAATTATACATGAGGATTTTGATTTAATTAACCAATATAAAAAAGCACAGTCTAACATCTGATTTTAAAGTGGTGCTTACAAAAATAAACTTCTACACATTACTTTAAAATATATCAATTACCAAAATTTCCATTGATAACTCTAGGATTAGGTTTTAAAGGGTTTCATTCTTCTATAAATATTTGACTTTATAGTCCATTTAAAGATGGAAAAGTTTTTTCCATTAGCTCCCTACATACAAGAAGGCATTTACACAAATGTTCAACAGCAAATACAACAGGGTTGGTTTGCTTTTTTTTTTTTTGTATCATGTTTTAAGTATGTTTAAAACCCAGGAATTTATTTTAATTATTCTAGAAGACTTTTAAAATACCTACAGGACAGCTCATGGTGAAAAGCTGGGAGAAAAGTAATATTACCACATGTGTGAAGAGGCTGGTCACTATTCTAGCTTGCAATCTCTTCACCTAGCTCAAGCACTGCCAGTCAGCCAAAAGTTACAGAGATACAAATGAAAAAAAGACAAAAATACACTCAATCCAAAATGAGCAAGCAAATAACCGATGTTACTACATCCTATTCTTCATATGAGCTTCCTGGGGTGGGAGAAGGAAGGGAGAGCAAACACTCCAGCTCATGAACGCTCTTATCACTGCCTCTGAACAACACGCTTCTCCAATGCATAGAGTCTCTCTGCTTCGATAGTTCTATTATAATTGGATATTTTTATTTCAGTGGATACATCCAGTACCTCTAATGTAGTGGTCAGCTTCATCTGATATGACTTAGGTCTGTTTTAACAAGTGAGCTTTCAGAATGGATACCACTAACAACTTCATCAGCTTTTTAAGGTTCTCAGATGCCTCTCCCCTTCCTCTATTGGGCATGGTGAGGCTCTGCTCTTTAACATACCAATCATTTCTCTGCACAGCAAACAATGCCATTAACTTCTGCTGGCATTTACCTGATTTAGCTTAATCTACCAAGCATGGATGACAATGGCAGAAAAGATAGAGAAGCATGGCTTTTGGCATCTGTGCTGGCAGCTTCCTAGGCACCTCAGGTACACCTTGATCATGTTTTTCTTAATACTCTTCTCCAACTTGGCTGAAGTTTAACCTGCTACATGTGCTGTTAGATTTATTTTTCTTTCCTAAACAATTACCTTCTAGAAAAAATAGCAAAACACGATGCATGATTTCTTTTAAGTTATACGCACTCATTCTTTCCATGTTCTCTAATACTTCTGTCTCCCAGCAACTAAAGAACCTGAATACGAACCTCTGTGTTTCCAACAAAATAGCAATGTATTTTCCTGGAGGTTTTGGCAGAAGAACATCCAATAGGGGGGGGAAAAAGTTAGAAATATAGGTTCCATTTAAACATCTGATAACTACTTACTTCTGTATATTACATACTTCTTTATCCTTTAGGATCTGGACATTGTTGATGGCAAAAAATCTTGAAAGGTTTAATTTTGCAAGATACACATCTGGCACATGGTAACTTCCTACTCTCAGAGGCCTTATGTGATTTTTCACTTTTGCTGTGCTAATAAAACAAGATTGGAAATCTGTGCAGTGTAAAGAATACATTCTCAATAGTGGACCTCAGTGTCACCAAGTTTTTAAAATTCTTTTCAAACTACAAGGCATTTTCTGTGATGTATGACAGTATTTTCAAATTAGTTTGTTAAATTATCTCAAAATTATCATCTAAAATCAATATATATTTAGAGCGAACACTAATGGATCTGGGATACAAGGATAAGGGTGAACAGCAAATGCCCAAAGCTGGTATCCCAAAGAACTGAAGAGAAGCGCAGGGTGGTTGAGTGGTTATCATCTGAGACAGCTGATATAGTAAAAGATTCAGAGATTACTGGGAAAGTGGGTCCTATAGCATGTGATGTTTGGTAAGTAGGCGGGTGTCATATCATCTACGTTTAACTACTATTAGGCAAGTATGGTAGGTGCTCAATTCATAAGGCATGACCTGCTGCAGCAAAATATTAGAGAATCCTGGTTTACACATGCAGAGGAATATTGGTTTCTGACATAATAAACCTAATATAGGAGACAGCAAATCCTGGAAAAGAGGTGTGTCAGCTCCAGATGTTGCTCTATGGGCAACTTCTGGTTTGCTCCAGATGTCTCATTGGACAACAGGCACCACAGCAGCCACTATCAATTGAAAGGCTTGGTTCCAACTCCCTTGATGCAACTCCACTGTACCTGAAAAAATCTTGCCAGGCTACAGAGATGCTTATCAGTATGACTAAACACATGACCCTGGGAAACTTTATATCACAAGGCTCTTTAAGGCTGCTGCTAGGATCAACTTTGCAATTTCTCTTTTGTGTATCTTCAGGATTCTCTTCTCTTGAAATATGCAAAGGAATTTCTGTGATAGCAGAAACTCCCTAAACCTATGATTAAGGCAGTAGGGAGTGTAGTTAGTGCCTCTAATCAAAATTGTACTCAAAAGGTAAAGTAGTAAACAAGATTAGTTGAGAAATCACTCTTTATTGTAAATTTGGAAGGAAGGAAGGAAGGAAGGAAGGAAGGAAGGAAGGAAGGAAGGAAGGAAGGAAGGAAGGAAGGAAGGAAATGTCAATGAAAGGGTCCAGCTAGCTAAAACTCAAGCAAACAGATGTATTAGTCCAATAAATGGTTGCATCTGAATTGCATAAGTCAAAAAAGGGCACAAATCTGAGAAGTTAAAATAAATAAATGTGGGGGTAAAAGCACTTAAGATTTTAAAATTAAATCAGAAAAACAGGTGTTTAACTCTGAAGGGGCCAGTGTGTGCCAGAATATTGAGTTATACATTGCTTTATTGAAGAGTAGGTCAAGATCTTATCAGCTCTATTATAAGGAATGTCAATAAAAGGCTGTGTGATGATAAAATGTTTAATTAAAAATGAACATTGTGCAACATATGAACTCTTTGTATTATACAGAAAAAGAAGTCAAATGTACTAAATGCACTAAATCTTTTTCTCTCCATCAAACATTCTTATCATTATGAAATCTTGTATAAAAATAGATTTATTTGTATTGGCTCCTTTACAAATTAGTTTAATATTATCTGTCTCCAGGGTACTTCAAATACTTTGAAGATCTGGAACAACTGTGATGAAAAGAACACTAGGATCTTGCTTTCTTGTTACTCTTCCAGTTGAATAAGTGGTATGCTTTGGCAAATTTATTAACAAAGCAAAGGCTTAATACTGATTCAGCGAGTTGTTCAAATAGTAACAGGAACTAGTAAGATTAATTATTTTAGTGTAATATTTACACAATACACATACACAGAACATCACTATCCTGAAGATCTCTAACAACTCAATAGAGAGGGTAATAAACTGACACCAGGAAGAGCATGTAGAATTAAATGCAGTAATACCCATGGTAGATAGACATCGTGTTTCCTCCCTGGTGAAAATAATCTTACCCACTCTCCCCTTCCCTGCAATGCTTACCATCTTAAACAAGAGGAAGTGTCAATGCAATGATACTTATCTATGGGGCCAATGTCTCACAAGGGATTTCAAGCTGGAAAGTATGATTTATACATAGTTTTAAAGAAATTATGCAAAATGCAGGGAGTATAAAATGATAGATTAGCATTACAGGACAAGACACTAAAAGCTTTAATACCTTTGTAGCGTTTCCTCCTGGCATAACTTTATATAAGCATAACGAGATCACTCTTATGGACACTTTGGTATGAATATATAGAAGATTTTTAAAATGTCTCTACCTCTCAGCTTCATATTCTCAACATAAAAAACACACCTGCATACATGTGCATATGTATACATACACTGCACAAACTTTTTACAGTTGTAATTCTAAAGACCTAGCTCAAAGTGAGAAGGATTTTAAATGAAAAGCACTGTAAGTTTCCTAAAACAAGGTCCACCACTAGAATGGAACTTACAATAGGAGCTGGTAAATGAGCTTAATTAAACTGAGATACTGAAATGGATAAATCAAATAAGGTACTACATGAGAGAACACTCAGCATTTTACATCTGTCACTTTTTCCAAAGCAATTAATATATGCATTAAGAAAATATCCCAGAGGCAGAAAAAGCTTCAACTCATGTTTTTGACAATCAAAATTTATCTCTATATGTCACACATGAATTTTAATATAATTTTATGCTTGCTCTATACAAAGAATGGAACACAGTAGAGCAAAGAGCATGTTAGCTGTTAGGAAAGAAAAACGTGCAAAATAAGAATTCTGATTCCCTTTAGTAGAAGGTTTTGTAAGTTATGAATTACTTTTAAGCAATACATGCTCCAACTGTATGAGTGTGAGAGTCTAGTACTAAAGCAATAATAATACATAAGAAAAATTTTTCACACGTGGACAAAAATAAGCTTTTGAAATCAAAACAGCTAGTTAAAAAAAATCCACAATACACTCAAGCAAATAGTTTGTGATCATAGAAACTAGTGACGTTAGAGAGATATAAATGATCTGATCCTTTCTTTCAGAGTTAAGCCTTGTTTCTTGTAGTTCATTTTATAGCCTTTAACAAGCAGAGTAGTTTTCTATTGTATCTTACCTACAGGATTGCCATCACATCCTTTGGGAAATTATCCTGAAGTATTTTGTCTCTTTTTATCAAACAATATTTCCTGATAATTAATCTATAATTATTAGTAACAATACTGTCATATTTAAGGATAGAAAAATATAGGTACAGAAACATGTTTTTCTTTGAGCATAGCATCCCCCAAACCAAGTACAAATAAACCGCAATAAGACAGAATTATTATCTAAGAAGCAGATTTGGTATTAATATTAAAAACTAAGTCCTCAGAGGAGGTCTAGTTAAAGACATGACTAGAACAAATCATTCACCAGAAGCCAGCAGATATTCCCAGGGTCATGGCCTAGCTGAACTTAAGAAAACAAACTACTGGTTTGAATAGGGCCAGTATATCGTCACCATATTTTATTAACAGTATATCACAAATGGAAACTACAAATGAAGCAAGGTGCCTATAGTTCGTAATGTTTTCTTCGACTGTAATAGCCAAGACCTCTCCCTGAACTCCAACGGAGGCAAATTAGTTCCGCATGTCAGATACCAACTGTAATATTTTCCCTTACACTTGGTACGCAATGAGGGGATGCAGTACAGCACATAGCAATTAATACATTTCTTTTTGTGAAATAATGCATGACAGAACAACTCAGAAAAGATGTCGCTCACTTGAAAGTGGTGAGTTGCTAGCCCATGAAGAGTAGAAATAGGAAAAGCAATCAATGGAAAATACGAAAAATTAAGCCCACCTACTGTCTTGACATCTTCCTAGTGGTTGCCTTATTGCATCATTTCAACCCTACTTTCCCTTTAGGTCTCCAAGTATCCGCACTTACAACATCACCTCTGAATCTGCAATCACAATGTCACAATCCAAACTGAATCAGGTCAATAGAAACCTGATATATAGGCTAGGACTGCTAAGCATAGGCAACTAGTGCATTTTACATACCCTATAGTACCCTGCCAAGGGCTCAGCTGCCATTCCAGATGGTTGTGGGTCTATTGCAGGTTTTGTGTCATATCTACCAGTCCCATGTTTAAATAACAAAGTCTCACCTCAATACATCTTTTACTAGTGAAAAAAGTAGTAAACTGGAACCAATGCCTTTAGGCAGTATCTATTCATTGCACTGTACTTTGACCAGAGATAATGTGCATAAATAATTTGCAAACATTTTCCAAAATCACTCTCACTAAACCATTCTATTAGGAAATAACCTTGTCTACCAAGCACTAAGTAAAACATGTTACTTCTGACAACACATGCACAGGGACTACAGAGCCTACTTGTAGTCACAGGTAACAGTCATAATACACTAAGAATGCTTTGGAACAAAACTCTGAGATTAATGAATGTTCACATAATATAGTTGTCCAGTGTTATACCTGGATGTATTAACAGCTCTGTTTGGCACACACCAACAAACAAGAAGCCATCAAAAACAATGCAAGGTGAAGTGAAACACGGATCCAGTACAACACATTAGTTTCACAATTGTCCCCTTTCATTGTCATACTTCTCCAATAACCCTTTAGCAATTCATCAAAGTTTGTTAACAAAAGGGTACTCTCAAAGCAAAAGTTTCTTTCCCAATTTCCTCAGTTCTAGGCTTTTCATATATAATCTTTTTTGCTTCACTAGATCAAATTTGCTCTAGCCCATTTTTTGCCATACCATATTGAAGAAAGACCATATGCACTTGATTCTTCTCTAGCTATAGCAATAGTCTTTGAAACTACAAGCAATGAATTTTGTTCATTATAAAAATTGATATTACAGAGACTATTTTTTCTCACAATCAATAATGAGAATTAAAATCTATCCTTTTATTTCCTGGTTTCTGTTGCTGATCATGAATGATTGGTTTGCTGCAGTGCAATGCTGATACTTTGAAAACACCTTCTGATGATAATTTATAGGCACAACCAAGTAATAGCAGCAATAGCTGTGAGATGAGTGAGATTTCCTCAAAATTTAGAAGACTTAAAATACCTCTTTGACTTCATTTATATTAAATAGAGAAGTAACTATGAATAACTTCATCAAGCCATGCCCTTGTAGAAAAGAAAGAAACCTACCCTATTCCAAGGCAGCTCTTCAATTTGCCAGTACGACTCGTTGCTGTAGGTGGCATCACTGGAAGAAAGGGGCATCACACCAAACAGATGCTGATGTACAGAATATATTACTTTCCAGGCTGTAACATAAAGACAATGCATAGTTCTTTCAGAAACACTGACTCTGTAAAAACATTGTTTGATGTAATTACAAGATTACTTCTCAATTCAACTCTATCAAGTCTGATGTTTGACAATAAAAAAACACCCAAACCAAAAAAAAAAAACTCAAAACAAAACTATGTTATTTCTTCTCTTTCAGAAGCGAAACCTCAACACCATGCTCTCATGGCTGCATCTTCTCAGTCAGTCACCAGAGCAGCTCCTGAGGAACTGGTACCTGATGTTCTTTTTCCAAAGTGCGCAGAAAAAGAATACAAAACAACAACAACAACAACAAAAACAAATCACAAAAAAACAGACACACACACACAAAAGGAAGATGACAGGTTCAAAATATTTGGTACAATCAAAAAAATTGATATTCTGAAAAATACACACTGTACAGTTCAAAACAGCCACCTTTGGCTGAATAGATATTGACATTTTCCAAGACTTGGTGTGAAAGACCCAACAAATGACTCTAAAGAATCCTAAGGTTCAAAATCACTCAAGCACTACTGACTAACAGATTTTATGACATTTACAATTAAAAACATTGTTTGTCACTTTAATTATTGTCTGCAGTCCTTTATGACTATTACTTATAAATATTTGGCACTGTAAAAATCCAACAGAGGTGAGTCTACTCAGAAAAGAAAAAAAAATAAAAAATGTAGAAATTAGCTTTTCCTTCATACATAATTCAGAAGATTTATGTGCTACTAATTCACCTTGGACTTTCAGTATTCCATTGCATTGCAGTGCATTCCCATTCCAGCTTGTGTTGGGTTTCTCTGGAGCAGTTTCTGGTAATGGGAGAGGGGCTGCAGTGGTGGCCCCTGTGTAAGAAGTTGTTTGAAACTTCCCCCAGCTAATCAAGTGCTTCTGCAATCACTTTTTAAAGAAGCAAAACTAGAAGGGGTGGTCCAAGGAGTGAGGGAAGAGAGAAGGAGGTGTGCCAGAGCAGACACTCCTCTGCCTCCTGTGGTGAGACAGCAACTGGCACCTACAACACATGGAGGGCAACAATGGAGTTGAGAGGAGGATGCCATGGCGGAAGGGGTGGCTGTGCCTGGAGGAGCCATAACTCTGTGAGGAGGCAGTATTGGAGCAAAATGTGACAGGAGTTTTGCTGTCACAGAGAAGACCTGTGCTGGAGGAATTTGTCAGGACCTGCTGCCAGAGAGGTTCTTTAGGAACTGCATCCCATGGGAGGGACCACAAGGCCCTTGTTATCTTTTCATCTCCTTGTCTTACCACAGAGGATGGAGGTATGGTGAGCTAAGCAAATGGCTGCACGCTGCTTCATTGCTGACTGGGTTATAAACCATGTCACAGCTTCAGAATGAGCTGACAGAAAATGACAACATTTAGTCTGCTTGACCTCTGATCTTTGTCTACTTGAGGTTGGATGGAATCCACTCGAGGGTGTGGAGGGAGCTGGCAGAAGTGCTCACTGAGCCACTCTCTCCATCATTTACCAGCAGCCCTGGCTCACTGGGGAGGTCACAGAAGACTGGAGGATGACAAATGCAACATTCACTTACATGAAGGGCCAGACCTGTCAGCCTGACCTTAGTGACAGGGAAGGTTATGGAAAAGATTATCCTGAGTGCCATTCTGAGGCACATTCAGGGAAACCAGCATGACTTTATGAAGGGCAGGTCCTATTTGACCAGTCTCCCACAGCATCATCCTGAAGAAATTGCCCATGGCTTGGATGGACTTGCCTGCAATGGGTAGAAATCTCTCTAGAGGGTCGGGCCCAGAGAGTCGTAGCAAATGGAGTTAAATCTAGTTGGTGGCCAGTTACCAGTGGTGTTCCCCAGGGCTCAGTGCTGAGGCCTGTTCTGTTTAACATTTTTATCAATGGTCAGGATAAGGGGATTTAGCACACTCTCAGTAAATTCGCTGATGACATCAAGCTGGGTGGGAGTACAGACCTGTCTGAGAACAGGAAGGCCCTTCAGTGGGACCTGG
>WBNH01008018.1:29178-42775 GCA_013401255.1 Urocolius indicus | reverse complement strand
TTCCTCCTCAGCTGCAGGACTCAACATTTGCCTTTGTTGAAGGACGCANGTTCCTCCTCAGCTGCAGGACTCAGCATTTGCCTCAATCCAGGTACTTCCAACAGTGATGAGACAGTTTTTGTGCCTTTCTTGTAGGTATGCTCAAACTTTACAAGGAGTCCGGAGGTCATGCAAACAGGAGGAACAAACACAGGAAAAAGGGAAATTGCCTTCCCAGAAGGGTCTACGCAACACTGATTTATCTGACTTGGCAAAATTGAGAGCTGAGAAAGTTGTGATTGTCAGAGACGTGGATAATGAAGGAGTGCAGAGAGGATAAACAGTGATCTGTGGCTAAACTTAGGTTGGACACAAAAGTCTGTGATCTCAGGAGCGAGGAGATTCTGCTCTTACCCTCTGAGAAGCTATTTGGAGCAAATGACCTCAGCAGTTTAAATACAGGCTTGATCACTTCAGGAAAGCAATGATATGCTGTGGCTGCCTGGGGTGGATTCACTGGCCCATAAAGGACTTTCTGGTTCCACGTTCTTCTATTCATTTGGGTATTTTTCTTCCCCTTTATATGTCAGGTAACATCTCAATGTTTCCCTTCTGCATTTCCTTCTCCAAACTAAGGTCTGGTTTCTGGTGAGCTTGAAGCTTTCTGTAAATGGATCTGGGAAGTTATGAACTGACAGTTTTGGTCTGGTATATTGTTTATTGAATTTTAGCAATCTTTCCAGCCTAAAATCAACAGCCCCCCTCAGCCCAGGCTCTGTGTGTCAAGTGTTAGGTGTTGATGTGTTCATTCTCTCTCAAGGGACTGTGGAAGGGAGGGAAAAGGGTGTCTAACCCATTATGCTAATGCCCTCTATTCAAAGGCTGAAGAGAAAGGTAAATACACAACAGCTAGGGTCAGAGTTAGGTGAGCCACAGTTTGACAGGAGGTGGTCAGAAGAGGGAGATTCACCCACAGGACTGTGATCTTGTCTCTCTCTCTGCTGTGTGGAGACAGATAGGATCCTGTATGAAAACTCCAAGCTTTTTCATTCAAGGAGTACAAGAGAAGCCCAGGGACAGGAGGCATCTAACACAGTCTCTTAGTCTAGGGAAGAAATCACCAGGGGATGAACTGCAGAGGGTTCAGGTGCAGAAAGGCAGGTCAGGGAAGGCCAAAGGAACAGGGCCAAAAAGCAGCAAACTTAGGAAACACGTAAGAAGGTGTTTTTGGAAGATCAAAGGCAACGTTCACAGAGGTGCAGCTTATTTTAAGCCAAAGAGAAAAGCAGAGTCTGCATTTAACAGAGCAGAGATCTCACCTGGGATGGTTGCATTCAGAGAGGAGCACTTGAACTAGGTCTGCATGCATCTGAAGAACAGAGGCAGCCCTCTGCTCAGCCAAAGGATTCAATTCCCTGTTTCTCTGCCTGCTCCTGTCCCACTGCAGGAATCTTTCCCTCCATTGCTCTTAATGAGGTAATTTCCTCTATGACAGGCTCTGGTGCACAACGTTAGTGTTCACCACAGACAGGTTGCTAAAGGCAGGGAGTGTTGAATAGTGGCATTTCTGGATCTGTATGCCCATCCTCTCCCTGCAGCTTGCAGGGTCAGCCACAAGCCCTCATGCTCTGCCATAGGACAGGCAATACAGCCCTCAGATATGTCCACAGATGAAAACACAATCCTAGTGAGCCAAACTCCCATCATTTCAGGCACACTGAACTCCAGAAAACACTAACGTGTGCACTCTCAGGCATGTGGCCTTTGCATTGTGTGCAAAGCTGCTTTTAACCCATGCCCTTGCCCCAGAGACCAAGGAGAACCCTGGCTTTGAAGCAACATTGCTCTTAAATCATGGAGCTTTTGGTTCTTTCCATTGTATGATTAGGAGCTGTTTGTAAAGCTTTGCTACCCTTGCTCTGCCTGGCTTCATGGTTTGGTTTGTCTATGGTTTGCAAGTGTCAGGGCATGAAATTCAGACTTGCATCTCCACATCACGATCCCTCAGACCCAGAGGGAGCAAAGGCAGAGAAGGAAGAAAAGGGTAATTTAAGGAACTGACACGCTTCTTTAGAAGCCAATACTTCTCAGAAGTCTCCAGTCTTAGGTTTGTTATTCTTGCAGAGAGAAGCAAGACCAAAGCCAGGGACAAAAAGGGGTGAATTGCATGATAATCATGCAGAGGAGCACAAGTGCACGTATGGGAGTGAACCATGTCCAGAGCATGGGCAAGACAACAAACTCATTCAAAGACAACCACCACAGTGTTCTGACATGGCTTATTTCGGTGCCTTTTTGGTACCCACAGCATCTTCCTGCAAAATTGCCTGCTTCAGGACACACACCAGCTCCTCATGTGAGCTGGGAAGTCATTTTCCAAGGCAGGGCAAAGGAAGAAAGATATATTACCCTACAGCTGTGAGCCTTCTGACATCTTCCTGTGAGCTTCCCAAAGAGGGAAAGACATGGTGATGGAAATGAATGAGTTTATCCTCCCTTGGAAGGGAAGGTTTTGTAGCTTTCCAAAGGGAAAGCTTCTAGGATAAAAAAAAAAGGTAAAAGAAAAGTCCCTTTTCCAGACAGATGTGATGGGCAGTGATTGGGGTAACCTGCTTGAAAACAACTCCTCCACCTCTACCAGCAGCCACAGTATCAAGTCCCACATGAAAAAGAAGTTCCCTCACATCTTGCTTTTGCTACAGTTGGCCATCACCTTCAAGTGGCCTGAGCATCCCCGTGCAGGATGGATTGCAGTGCTGCAGGGGACAGATGGAAAGCACTAACAAAAAGCTCCCCTTGGGTATTTGTGTTCTATAAATAATATGTTTTGGGTTTTTTTTTAAAGCTGGAACAAAGCCCAGGAGAAGGGTTTGGATGAGGGTTTTTTCATCCCAGTCTCTGGTCCCAGGGAAGGGGAAGGTTCTAGTGGGGGGTTTGTGGCTTCAAGGGGAGGCCTCAGGCAGCTCCTGCTCACGGCAGGATTTTTTTTTCCAGATTTCACTTTTCACTGGAGCAAATCATTCAAAAATATTTAAAGAGAAGGGTTTAATTCCACTGCTTCTGGGGGTTACACCAGGGCAGCCAAAGGACAAGCTTCCAGCCAACAGCCCCTGAATTGTTTGGTTAGGAATTAACGTGTGTGTGCCGTGCACACGTGTGGGAGGGAGCTGGGGGGCCACAGGCAGGGTCACCAGGACTTGGGCTTTGTTTTTTGTCCAAACAGCTCGCACGTGGCCGGCAGGGCAGGCTCACAGGGGAGGGGGGCTGAGGGACACGGGGCAGATTACTGAGCTGAGTTCTGGCTGGGGAATGCCACTAGCTCAGGAAAGAGGCTTTTTTTTTGAAGGAAAGCTAAGAAAGTTACTCACCTCCTCTTCCCACCAGCCTGGAGAGGGATGCAGCCACTCTCCTCTTCCCAGGCATTCCTTACTCCATCGTCTCTTGCTTCCTTTCAGATGCCCTTCTTCATACCATCCCTATTCTGAAACACCAAATCTCCCCCACATCAGCTACTATCCTCTTCCTACTGTCCCTGTTTTCCCCCTCTTTTTTTTACTTCTCCTCTACTTCTTTCACTTTCCACATCTCACAGAGATGTTCTACATCTCTTTGTAACTTTTCTCCTTTCTCTCCCTTCTGCCTTTCCTTTCCCTTCCCTTCTGCTTTCCCTCTCTCCTTCTGCTGTAGCGATGCTGTAGGTGGGTATGCTCAGCTCCGCTGAACAACCTGGCTTCTCCCCAAAAAGCAGAAGGGGGGGGGGGGGGGGGGGGAAAGAGCCGTACTTGCCAAGACCTTCCCTAGCCTAGAGGATCAGATGCACCTACCCCCAACACAGAAAGAACCAGTGTGAACACTACACAGATTTATCCCCTCCACCAAGATCAGCTGTGCTGGAACTCAGCTGATTTATATCACCTGGGGAACTTGGGTTGGGGGAGTTGAGCTATTTCAATTTATGCCAGCTGGTAACTGCTGCAAGTTCAGCTGCTATTGCTGGAGGACTGGATGCTGCTCTTCAGGTTTGGCTAACAGCTCATTCCTTTTCATAGTGCTGAGCACACAGTCCTGGGTAGGTGTTTTTTTTTTTTAAAAGAGCTTGTTTCTGTGTTTCAAGTGTGTTCACCTAGTTGAGTGAAGTGTGTAGCTGCTGATATAGGATATTTCTTGTGCTCAGAAGTCACTCTGAAAGTTGAAGGCTAATCCAAAACACAGAAATGTGTTGCTTCCACTTTAAACGTGCTCTTGAGGAATTCCAGATGCGTTTATCTGTGAGCATCGTTTCAAGCATCCTTCAGGCTTCTCAGGGGTCCTCTGACACTCCTCACCAGTGAGAAGAAAATTAGTAGGCTGTGTTTCACTTTTTCTTCCCTCTCACACTCAAGCAAAAAGTCCTCGAAGTCTCAGTGGCCTGGAACCTGATGAGCTGTGCACAGATTCCCCTGGGCACAAGTAGTTGTTGCTTAGGGCAGCTGACTCCCAGTCACTGCAGGGTGTCAGAGAATCCAGATCAAAAACAGTCCCAGATCTTCAAAGGTAGTGTTGGATCAACTACCCACTGCATTATGGTTCTTGAATCCTTTCCCAGCATTGCTTCATGGTGGTTTTCTTGCAGTTTTGGCAGCCAGGGGGTTTACCTGAGATCCTCTTGTTCTCAAAGCTGCAGCAATCCCATAGACTCTATCCTGGTGGGTTTTTTTTCTCTCTCACTCCTTCAATCCCATGAGAATTTGTTCAAGTCACTTCAAGTTCAACCCCATCATCACATTATCACGAGCTAAATGGGCTTTGTGCACAAAAATAGCTGAAGCAGGAGAAGCCTCACATGCAAACAGCTCCATCAGCTTCCCTCAAAAAGCA
Source organism: Urocolius indicus (assembly GCA_013401255.1). NCBI lineage: Eukaryota > Metazoa > Chordata > Aves > Coliiformes > Coliidae > Urocolius > Urocolius indicus. Next base: position 37,939 of record WBNH01008018.1, on the reverse strand, counting down.
AGGTGGTCTACACAGAAGCTGGGCATTTCCTCAGAGACTGTTTCTTGGACTTAACTAAGCCCATACAGAACAGGAGAGGCCAAAGGTGAGATGAAACAGAGGCAAACTGCTTCAAAATGCCCAGCAAAAGGACAAGGGGCAGTGACAGAAGTTGCAGTAAGGGAAACTCAGATTACATGGTAGGGGGAAAATGTTTTCTCCATAAGGATGACCAAATAGTGGCCTGGGATCCAGACGTGACCATCCTAATCTAAGTTGACCCTGCTTCGAGCAGAGGGTTTAGATCAGAGACCTGCAGAGGTCCTCTCCAACATTCTTCACTCTCTAAACACATTGACAAGCCATCAGACCATTGCTCACCTGGCTCTTGGCCATGATTTCTTTGCTAGTGTTCAAAACAGCCTCTCCAATTCTTCTCTGCCCCTCTGCTGTTTTCTGCATGTCATCCTTGTCAACTGCTGGCATATTTTTCCCCTCCGTTGCTCGTGTTTTGATGCTTCTTTCCCTTTCAGCCAATTGTTTTCATATGTTTCCCCTGCTGCTTGCTGTCCCACCTGCTGGGGTGGATGCTCTGCCTTCACGTTTTTCACATAGCTCAAATACATCCTGATGGAGATAAGAGGCTGTCAAAAGCTCGAGGAATCCCAGTGTTTCTTACAAACTCGTTGCATTTCTTCCTCAGGGGGTTGAGGTATTTTTTTTTTTCCCCACTAGGATATTTTCTTTCCCAAACATTGAGATATCATGTTTATACCTTTGGTGGATTTCCAGCACTCACATCTGTGTAAAGGTGGAAAGAGCATCTGAGCTGAAGAGCCAGAGTTTGATCTGTCAGTTGTAGGTTTCCAGTGATCCAGGCTCCTGATTACCAGGCCCTGCCTTGCCAATTCATGATGTTATTTCCTGCTGAATTTCCCTGCCAACCATGAGTCTGCCAAGGCACATGAATAAGTTCACCTTTTGTAACCTTTTGCCCTCCAAATGACCATCTTTGAGCTGGGAACTGCTGGGAATCTCACTGTCTTCATGTTTTCATCATAAGCTATCAGCCTTATGCTGGGTTTTGTGATGCTGGTTTGGTTCTTGCCTGTGGAGCAGCTGAGCTCTGCCTCAAGAGAGCTGCCATCAGCAAAAATGACATATTTCAACCAACTACTCCAGGGCTGTTTCTGCTTCCCCTCAGAGAAGTCAGTGATGGTACCAAACAGGACAGGTGATAGCACAAGGGGCAATGGGGACAAGCTGGAACAGAAGAGGTTCCAAAGCAACACAAGGACAAACTTGTTCCCTGTTGAGCTGAGGGAGCACTGGCAGGGGCTGCTCAGAGGGGCTGTGGAGGCTCCTCCTCTGGAGACATCCCACCCCAGCTGGATGAGTCCCTGTGTGCCCTACTCTAGATGCTGCTGCTCTGGCAGGGGGGTTGCACTGGATGAGCTTTCCAGATACCTTCCAACCTTTCAGACTCTGTTATTTAATACGTTGTTATCATGCATCAGTATCTGACTGAGCATGTGGACTCAAGATCAGTTGCCCTCTGAAAGTCACCCTCTGGCCAAAAAAAGCCTTGATGAAGTTGATTATTTTTCTTGGAATACTCCAACGCTTTGGGGCATCCCAAATCAAATCATAAGGAAGTCAGGAAGGAAATGCCTCTTCAAATATCTCTTCAGTGAGGATTTTGTCATTTGACATTTCATTTCATAGAATCACAGCATGGTGGGGGTTGGAAGGGACCTTTAGAGCTCATCCAATCCAACCCCCCTGCAGAAGCAGCTCCCACCTAGACCAGGTCACACAGCAACGTCTCCAGGTGGCTCTTGACGACCTCTAAGGAAGGAGCCTCCACAACATTTGATGGTTATTCTGAGAGTGAAAGATCAGTTTGGCACATGATCTTCCCAGGTGTTGTGGCTTAACCCCAGCTGGCAACTAAGCACCTCACAGCCACTCACTCACTCACTCACTCATTCACCCTGCAGCAGGAGGGAGGGAGAGATTTGGAAGGGTAAAAATGAGAAAACTCGTGGGTTCAGATAAGAACAGGCTGATCATTAAAGTAAAATGGAATGAAATGAAATAAAAATGCAATATAATAAAAGAGGATGAAATAAAATACAAGTAATTGGAATCAGATTAATAATGATGATGATGAAAAGGAAAATAACAGAAAGAAAGAAAACCCAAGAAAGCCAAGTGATGCAAATGAAAGCAGTTGCTCCCCACCAAGTATCTAATGCCCAGCCAAGCCCCCTGATCAGCATCCCCCCTGATTTTACTGCTGAGCATGACAACAGATCATCTGGGACATCCCTTGGGTCAATTGGGGTCAACTATGTAGGCTGTGTCCCCACTAAACTCCCTGTGCACTCCTTGGTGAGTGTGGTATGAGGAGCAGAAAAGGCCTTGACTCTGTGCTAGAACTCCTCAGGAATGACTAAAACATCCCTGTGTTATCAACACTGTTTCCAGCACAAACCCAAAACATAAGTCCCCATAAGAAAATCCACCCTACCCCAGCCAAACCAGGTCGAACTGAACCTTGTCAAAACAGAGGAAAAGAGAAGCGTGGAAGCAGGGATTTTTTTTTTTTGAACAGAGCTGAAGAACAGATTTCACACTCTGCAAGGCTCAAGAGCCAACATAGGAAGACGAAATGGGAAGAGTCTGGTCTTTGCGCTGCAGCCGCTGTGGTTGGTTGGGTCTGTGAACAGCACACGTAGCATCTGGATCAGTGGGAATTTGTGGCACAGCATGAAAGAGGAGGAAGCAAAAAAAAAAATGTAGAAAATACAGCTTAAAAGAACCTCCTGAAAGAGAAGGAACAAGGCTATTTCGTTAGGCAGAGGAGTGCAAAGGGAGGTGGGTGGATATTAAACGAAATGGCTGCAGAAAAACATGACAAAAAGCTTTGCTGGATTGGCAAAGTCTCTTACTAACCTGTAACTGAAGGAAGAGAGGAAAGATGGTGAGTTTCAGAGCACATTTAAGGAATATTAAGGTCCCAAACTCCTAAAATATATGCAATGGAAACAGAACAATCCCAAACTAGCTGTTGTATCATCACAAACCACGCACAAAAGGTTTGGATGATGAGTGGATTACCCAGGAAAACTGTGTGTGATTATCAACTCTTCATTACAAACACAATATGGGACCAGAATATAGCTGTAAGGGTAAAATAGACACCCCAAAAAGCACATGATGAAAGGGGCTGCACTACCAGCTTTCTGGGAGAAGCAGCATTTCTGTTGAGCGAGCAGAGGGGGAGGTTGCAAACAATAATCATTGAAATAACAAAGTGAAACAACCTCTTGGAAACACAGTTCCCTTCCAGCAAGAGTTTGAAACACATCCATGCTTCAGTCTTATGTACAGCTCAGTGATAAGGGTTAGAAGTCAGGTCTCCCAAGGAAAGTGCTTCTGAGCACTGGCAGAAGGGGTCAGAGCTCAGCTTGCATCAGGGCAGAGGCAGGAGGCAGCCTGTGGTCAGAGAATCATGCCATGGTTTGGGCTGGAAGGGACCTTTAGAGATCATCCAGTCCAACCCCCCTGCCAAAGCAGGTCTCATCTAGATCAGGTCACACAGGAATGTGACCAGACAGCCACACTCTCCCTGAGCAGCCTGTTTCTGTGCTCCTCTGCCTCCTCTCAGCCCACTCCAACACCTACCTCCATGTCTTTCTTGTGCTGAGGACCCCAGAGCAGGAGGCAACACTGCAGAGGGGTCTCACCAGAATGGAGAAGAGGGAGACAATCCCCTCCCTGACCTGCTGGCCATGCTGCTAGTGCTGCAGCCCAGGGGATATTTGATTTTCTGTGCCATGAGTGCACATTAACCAGCTCGTGTCCAATTTCTCATCCAGCAGTATCCCCAAGTTCTTCTCTGCTGGTGCCCAGTGATGTTCATACCTCACAGGTGTAAAGCACACAAAGAGAAGTGTCTCTTTCCTTCTAAATACTGTAAAGGGTCAAATTGCCACTGAATATTTGCTCTTGAATTGTTCCTGAGTTCCATAGAATCATAGAATCATGACAGTTGGAAAAGACATTTAAAATCATCAAGTCCAACCCCACAACTCACACTGCCGAGCCCATCACTAAACTAAACCATGTCCCTCAGCACTTCATCTATGCATCTTTTAAACATCTCCAGGGATGGAGACTCCATCAGCTCCCTGGGTAGCCTGTTCCAATGCTTAATGAAAGAGTCCTTGGTGACTTTTGGTCATGCTTGGTGAAAAATTCCTTCCTAATGCAAGATTGGAGGTCTTCAAGAGCCACCTGGACATGTTCCTGATCTAGGTGAACCTGCTTCTGCAGGAGGGTTGGACTAGATGATCTCTAAAGGTCCCTTCCAACCCTACCATTCCGTGCTTCTGTGATTTAGGAGATGTGAATGAGATTTAAAATACTCCCAGAGTCAGGCAGCCCTGTGCAGTAGCTGTTCAAATAGCCTTTTCAATGACCTAAACTCTGAAGCAGTAGGTGTCAATTCCACCCCAGATGACTACATCTCACATGTTGTGATCTGTCTTTCAATCCATCTACGTCTCCTGCCTGTTCACCTCACACTGTTTTGTGTAACCAAAGCATCCCTTGATAGTCTGAGACTATCAGGTTCAGATCTGATTCCCTTCATGGCCCCATCTTTAATTCTATTTCAACTTACTGTTTTTCTAATGCTCACCAAAAATAATAACACAGCAGCATCCATTGTCCTCACACATGCATCACCTCCTGTAATTGGGTATTTCCTTCAATCCATCCTGTCAGCTCAGAAGCACTGAGTGAACCGGCTGTCACCATCACTTAAGCTTTATTAAAGAGTGCAACCCAATATCTTTTGATGTTGGCTCGCTGGGAACTGTCTGACATAATCCCACAAATTCTTTGGAAAGCACGGTCATGGGCATGCCCTGTGTTGTTTTCCCAAGAAGTTTAGACAGGGCTGTGCTCATGAAAAGCACAGAAACTAGAGATGAGGAAAGGGCTCGTTGTTATAACATCGTCGTGGACATTGATGGGCGAGTTCTCGAGTCGTGGCAGAGCTCCAAATGGGATGCAGGTGCTCTGTCTCCTGGGGTTAAGAAACTGAGCAGTAAAACTCATTCTCTCCCTCACATTTATGTCGGGCAGATTGCTGTAGAATCGATCTGTTTCTTTAGTAGTAACTTCAACTTCCATTTGATGGCACAAAGTTCAAGCCCTACGGCAGCCAGCTGGTTTGAGCTCTGTTTAGCAAACCTCTGTGCTTGTTTAAGGTTTTCTTCTGCCTCTCTTGGTACTTTAAATCCAAAGCCAGAGTGAGATGACATTGGAGAATCTCAGTTTTCTTTTCAAAACAGGAGTGAGAATCTAGCCTGGCTGTTGGTAGGGAAATGCTTGGCTTTCAAAAGCCAGACAAGAAATCCAACCCATCCGTAATTATCCTCTTCTCCTCAAGCTCATGATTTTGATGCCAGCTGGGAGATGAATGCCAGGGGAATCACAGAATCTTCAAGGTTGGAAAGGACTTGGAAAGCTCATCCAGTGCAACCCCCTTGCCACAGCAGCAGCACCTAGAGCAGGGCACACAGGAACTCATCCAGCTGGGTTGGGATGTCTGCAGAGAAGGAGCCTCCACAGCCCATCTGGGCAGCCCCTGCCAGTGCTCCCTCACCTCAACAGGGAAATATCTCTTCCTTTTGGACAAAGGAAAATGTTCACTTAGTGCCTGATGAAGACATGTGAATCATTGACCATTCAGCTAATGGGAAACCTCCAGAAAGGGAGGTGAGATGTAGGAAAGGAGAAAGGGAGAACTGGAGAAAAGGACCAAAGGAAAAGCTGACAAGAAAACAAAGGAGAAGATGCTGACAGTCATTAAAGGCAGAAGGCTTTCCCACTGAGCAAAAGCTGCAGGCAACCAATAATAAATAACAACAAATCCATATTGTGTCCTACAAAAAGCTCCTCTTTTGGCCCTGATCTCATGCTCTCATCACAGTGACGTCAATGGGAGCTTTGCAGCCCGTCAAGGGGTGTTTACAAGCTTCCATTTTGATGCCAGCTCGTCAGCTCGGGTATATGTTTAATGAAACATCACCAATGTTGAACATCTGCCCTTTCCACTGGAGCTGTCAACTCGTGCAACGGAACCTGGGGGAAGCTTTTGCCACCAGGTTGCCACTTCTGTCACCATATTGGGCAGAGACGTGGAGGCAGTTCCTTTCTCAGGGTGTTAGGCCACGCTTGGCTTTCTTTTGCTTGCTTGGCAGGAGAGTAGGCTCTCGTCAGCCTTACAGTGTCTCTCTGCTCTCATTTCCTGCGTCTCAGGGTGCTTGCCAGCACTCTCTGACACGCTGGGCAACTTTTTTTTCCCCTGCAGAATATCCGTCAGATGAACTCTTCCAAAACCCAAGAGCTGCCACTGCCAACTTGTGTTTTCAATCAGTGTCCCAAGGAGCAAACGAGCACCGTGTCTGCAGGAGCAGTTGCCCTACAGGAGAGTTACCCCATCCTTGTGCTACTGCAAACAGCCCAACTAGGTCCTTTGTGTGTTATGTTCACAGAACAGGAACGTTTGGAGTGTCCTCCCAAGGGAATGATTCAGAGAAGCTGGAGGAGAGCTCTCATCAGTGACTGACATTCCAGGAACAAACGGACAGTGGTGGAACAGAATCTGAAACGCCTCATCTGCTTTCATCAGATGCTTGGAGAGGCTCAAGGGTCGGTTGTCATAAAGCTGGGGACATTTTCTGGCTCCTGAGCTCGTGCCAAATAATGGTTTTTATCACTGCTGGGGCACTGGTGTGTTGTTAATGATGTGTGAGGGTGCCCAAAGGTCTTGGATTAGATAGTGGCTTTCTGAGAGAAATCCAAGATAAATAAACAAATCGATGAATAAATAATAAAGTGAATGTCCAGCTCTGTTTTCTCAGCCAGGAAAGGCACTGCTGAGTCTTTATCAAACATGTTCCTTTTCCTCTGTGGCTGTATCTCTGACCATTAGGGGACTTTCTGTATTTAGCAAAAGACAAGTAACTTGATAAAATAAAACAGCAAAACCTCAGCCTGGGCTATTGTCCAGCCCTGTAGCAACTTATTGGTCCCACATAAAACTAAGGCTTTGGTCATGACTAGTCTATAAAAAACTAGTGAAGAGCTGAAGAGTGTTGGACAATCCAGCAGCATGGGAAACTGAGGTATTTATAGTGCTGATGTGTTTATTATTGTCTGCAGCATGTGACCCTCAGGCCAGTAACTTGGATAAGTTCATCCCTTCTGCTGGTCGTATATTTATCATCCATAAACTGCCACTGAGCAAAGCCTTAAAAAGGAGTGCAGCCAGTTTAGAAGAAATAAAGAGTTGCCTGTGGAAAAGCCACAGAGGAACCATAGAATCATAGAATGATGGGGGTTGGAAGGGACTTTTAGAGATCATCCAGGCCAACCCCCTGCAGAAGCAGGTTCACCTAGATCAGGTGGCATAGGAACATGTCCCTGAGGGTCTTGAAGACCTCTCCAAGTAAGGACACTCCACAACCCCTCTGGGCAGCCTGTTCCACTGCTCCATCACTCTCATAGTGAAACAGATTTTCCTTATATTTAGATGGAAGTTTCTGTGTCCCAGCTTCATCTCATCAACCCTTGTCCTGTTGCTAGGTGCAGGACAGACAGGAACGTTGTCAAGGAAGTCAGAATTGGGGTTCTTCTCACAGCATCACTCCAGAGACCCCAGATGTTTCCTACAGCAGTGGTTTCAGAACTCCATATACTTCCAAAGCATGTGTCATCCTCACTCAGTGATGACTTTCTGAAAACACTTCTTGGTTATCTTGCACATATACCTTTGGAGTATTCCAGGGGTCTCCAGATATCTGCCAACTGCATCTTGGAAACCATCTTCTTAAAGACAGAACTTGTCTGCCCCATGTCCAGACATCACATGCCCAGAAATCCTTTCTGTAGCTACTGCAATTAATAGTGCAGCAGTAAACACTGCTCCAGCCTCTAGAGAGCTAATGTCTCTTTGACAGACACAGTTCTGGACTCTCAGGCTGACAGCTTGAATGTGCAAGCCTGATACATGGGTGAAATATGCAGCTCACGACAATCCATCACTGCTCTTGTTCACGGCGGGACTGTGTGCTTGTTTGTGCCTTTGCAAATAAATCAGCCCCTCTCAGCTCATATGTCTCCACAAAAGGCCTTGATTCGCAGGCAGACAGCAGTCCCCACCAGTCTTTAGGAGCAGGTGGAAGTCATCTAGTACAAAGCCATCAGAAATCAGTAGCTCTGGGAAACGCTCCACAGCTCGGGACAGGAAGGGAATCGGTGACATGAAGCCAGAAACATTTCAGGAGGAGGGAGGACATGTTCTTCATTCAAAAGTGGGACTTATTGATGTACAAAGAGTTGTTCCCAACTTCCAAGAGGCCCCAGCATCATCTCCAAGCAAAACCTCCTGGGTTACTGGAGGACTTAATCATGGAATCATAGAATGGCAGGATTGGAAGGGACCTTTAGAGATCATCCAGTCCAACCCCCTGCAGAAGCAGCTCCCACCTAGATCAGGTCACACAGGAATGTGTCCAGGTGGGTCTTGAAGCCCTCCAAGGAAGGAGCCTCCACACCCTCCCTGGGCAGCCTGGGCCAGGGCTCCCTCACCTCAGCAGGGAAAGAGTTTTTCCTTATGTTTAAATGGAGCTGTTGGTGTTCCAGCTTCTTTCCATCACTGGATACAACAGAAACAAGTGCTGCCCCAACCTCCTGACACCCA
>WBNH01008018.1:1088-29130 GCA_013401255.1 Urocolius indicus | reverse complement strand
GAGTAAAAAAAGCTTTCCATGTCAGGTAACATGAGACAGTTGGTGTGTGTCTGTGTCTCTCCTCCCAATGGCTGTGTTTTCAGAGTCAATCGTATCCATGAGCACGTCTGGCAAGTTGAGCCATTTAAAAAAATATCTTGAAGAAAAAAAGAGAAAATAAAAAGAAAGAGCCAAGCTGATGTTTTGGCAGGCCACCAAATCCCATTAAAAAGAGAGAAAAACCCACCCTAATATCTTTTTTTTTTTTCAGAATCAAAAATGCAGGGACATGTTTTAGTCATTTCTGGTTCATGGGCTCCCAAGTCCCACAACTGTTTTGAATTACACAGAGTTCTTGGTCCCTATTTTCCCAGATTTCCTCCTGTTACAAATGCTTGTTTTCTTCTTCCTTCTCCCTTTCTTCAGCAATATAACATATGGGTTTGTGTGCAGGTTTAATCAGCTCAGCAACATTCTCCTCTTCTCCTTTCCCCATCTCTGATACAGGTGGCAGGGAGTGGGTTTCACAGCAAAGACTCACCTTAGGGGGGTGCTCCCTTTTTCTTGCTGTGTGCTTTGCTTTGAGTTACAGCAGGAAATGTTCACAGAATCCCAGGATCTGAAGGGCTGGAAGGGTCTTGGAAAGCTCATCCAGTGCCACCCCCCCCTGCCAGAGTAGGACCACCTAGAGTAGGTCACACAAGAACTCATCCACGTGGGTTTTGAATGCCTGGTTGTGCTAAAAGAGAAGGGGAAGTATGGAAAGAGCAAGATTTATTAGGAGGCTATTTTGGGGGTGGAGGTGGTGATGATTTTCTTCCTGTCATTGAGGCAAAGATCATCTTGGTCTTAAAGAAAAACACGACTGAGTTGCATGCCAGTAGGGATAGGATAACTCTGTTCACACAATTTTCTATTCCATTAAAGAAACTTCTGGAGCTGAACGATCCCAGATCAGTAGAAGTGCCTGAGTTCAGAAGGAGACAGCAGTAGCTTTTACACTGGGAGTGAGATCTAGAAGGTAACTTTGTGTTTTTCCACTGAAATATAACAGCATGGTCACCTCCTTCTGGGAAAGAGCTGGGAATCAATGCCAGGGATGAATGGCAGCTTCTCCCTTGTGTGAGAGTGGTTTAGGGACTATCGAGAAGGAGATTCAACTTAAGCCTTGTTTAGATAAAACCAGAGTCCTGCTGGCTCCTTCAGACAAAATCCAGTCATCTGTTCTCCCTGGAGGTTGCTGTCTGTATCTCAGTTTTACACAGAGGTAAAACACTTGAAGCAAACTCTCCAAGGACAAGAAAGCTGGTTTATCCTGGGCCATTCAAAAATTGCTCCCTGAGGAGCCTACAGTACAGGGGTTTAGCACAGTGCATATGGATGAAGACATAGAGCCACAACCTAGGGAGCTGAGGTGGGCTTCTGAGGATGCTCATTGTGTCAAAACAAAAAGAGAGGCTATTCTTCATTGTTCTTTCTCCTTCTGTTAGAATATCACATCCAAAAATCTCAACCAGCTACAGATCTCTACTTGGACCAGTTATAAATAAGGACAAACTCAGGGCAATCATCACTGTTTACACACACACATACACATAGAGCCCCTGTTTTATTAAGAGAATCATCCAGTCAGTTTAAAATAGGGTTTAGCCCCTTGTAGAGAAATGTGGCCCTGAGAAATCTTAGTAAAACACAGGCAAGCATCACGAGGTTTCTGCCACAATGTCCCTCAGGGATTTCATAAGAATCAGAGGCCAAAACCCTACGTGTCTGCTGGACTAGGAGAGGCAAGAGCAAACATCCATCACTGAAATGGCATATTCCCACAGCTCCTAGGAGAGCATATTACATTATTGCCAGTGAACGTTGTTATTAGTTATCACAGGTGGCAATGCTCTAATTATTGTTGTTATTGTTAGTATTATTCCCAATATCATTGTCAATGTTGCTGCTACTGCTGAGCCTGATCGTGACCAGAAAATGCTTTTGCTAGGAGCTCTGTGCAAGTGAAGCTCTGTGCTCTGTCCCCAGGGATGTGGGGTATGCTGGCTGTTAAAAAGGATTGGCAAAAAACAGAAAGGAAGGGACTGTTTTGTTACACAGAGAGCAATCAGAGATGTCCTCTGCTGCCCATGGCTTCATGGACCCAGTTCTGAGTCCCCATCAAGAAACTGTGAAACCAGGGGAGTTTCACAAAGAGAATTAAGGAGATGGGGTATGTGAGATACAAGGAGAGGCTAAACGAGCTGGATTAGTCTGTCCTGGAGAACAGAAGTTTAGAGGGCAATCTTGCATAAACTACCTCAATGGGCTTTAAAGGATGAGCCAAGCTCTTCTTTGAGATGCACTCTAAATAAGAAGCAATGGATCAAAAAGAAGGGAAATGTTTCATGATGAGGGTGGCAAAGCATTGCAACAAGCATCTGGGGAGCTTGTTGTAATAGTTTTGTCTGAGATAGAGCAAATTTTCTTCATAGTCACCAGTCAGGGGCTGTGTTTTGGGTCTGTGCTGCAAACAGTGTTGATGTCACAGGGATGTTTTAGATACTGGAGAGCAGTGCTTATGGAATCAAGGCCTTTTTTGCTTCTCACATCTGACTTTACCCCATTTTACCTCCACTCTGCAAATAATCAAGCTGCAAGACAGGAGAGCTGCTGTTTCAGCCATCAGACCTCTGCTAACACACACCAGTTCACTCATGCAGACACAGACAGAGCTCTGCTGAGAGAGCTCAGTTATGTCTGGCTGCACCTTGGTGCCAGCTCGGCCCTGGGGATGTCTCTGAGCTCTCTAAGCCTGGCTGGCTGTGACAGCTGGGTCCAAATTCCCTCTGCTCACAGCCCCGTTGGCATAAGGAGTTGTTAGATGCAGCTTCTCAGCTCTTACCATGCTGAAACTCGCTGTAGCTGTCTCACCCAGACTCTCAAGTCTTTCCATTCATCCCTCCAATTAGTTTAATCGTAGCCTTAAAGCATGAAGTGAATTTCAGGTCAGAGGCTAAACACCTTCTGCACTTTACATCTTGGAAAGATTTTCTCAGTCTATTCTCCCAGGAGTTTCTGTGGCAGAGAAAAACAAGATAGGCTCTGTCCCCCCTGCAAAAGCAGTGGCTGACTCTGGTAGGTGTCCGTCTGGCAGACTGTAAGGTAGAGAAACAGATGTCTTAGATGTTCACCAAATTATGGTTAGCTTGAAGAGTAGAGTGTTATCACCCCTTCTCACAAATCAAGTCATAAGAGGCAGTGAAAAAAAAATTAAGGTAATGGTTTTAAAAGGCAGGAAGAGGGTGATTTCTGCATCAAGTGCCCAATTTTGCTGTCAAAGGGACTGTCACATTATTTTCAGGGTAACAGGTAGAAACGACTCTGCTGAAGCAAGTAGAAGAAATCCTGGAGACAAAGCTACCCATGGCTATTAAATGTCATCATTTGGCACCAGCCAAAAAGCTGGAAACTTGTGTCTAGGGAAACTTGTGTCACTCTTGCTCCATCCTTCCACATCTTGTGCTTAAAACTTCTGACTGGCAGAGGTGTGACACTTGAGCTGGATGAACCTCCTACCTGAACCAGGATGGCCCTCTTTAACCTGCTTGTGAGATGGTGATTGGAGGTGCAGGATGATGTCCTCAGCTGGTTTTTATTGACGGAGCTGCTGGCTCTGGGCTGTTTTACACCAGCCAAAGATCTGTCCCGCAGAGTTCAGATCCTTGTAACTGAGCGTTTCCCTGTAGTTTAACGATGATGAAACAATAGCAAAGTGCCCATCTGCTGCTATCAAACCATAAGCCAACATATTTTCCACAGTCATATGTTAGTGCCTGAATGGCCATGACAGATTTACTGCAGATTTAACGTAATAAACTCAGGGTTATGTTTTAGTAGCTCTCTGCCTGGTTAGAGTGGAGTGGAACTGTAACAGGCACAGCGTGCTAGGCCAGGGCTAGGTCTCGTGACTCAGTTAACATGTGTTTTATTGTTCCTTGAGTTCCTGCTGCTCAAGTTTTCGACCAGGTGAAGGCAACACAACGTCAAGGAACAGTCATTCCTTCTGTGATGCTCACGGGGCTTAAAGTAGTGGATGTGAGCAGGATCTCAGGGGGTATGAGCCACCTGCCCAGGCCCCTGCGAGGTGCTGGAGTTCTGTGAGCAAAGCAGACTCCAAACAGAGCCCATACTTGCCTGGGAGGCCCCCACAGCTGCTGTTGGATGTCCTGCAATGATTGTAAGATGAGCAGTTTGAAGATGACTAGTGCTTGGGGTGAAGTCATAAAGGAAAACAAGGTGAATTTGTAGGTTGAGAAGGATCCCACCAAGCTTCTTCCACTAAGTGGTTTTTGTTGGAGGCTTTGCCATGGCAGAAAGTGCCCTTCATGGTCTGCGTGATGTTTCCAGTACATAGAATAATAGAATGGTTTGGGTTGGAAGAGACCTTAAAGCTCATCTCATTCCAGCTCCCTGCCATGGGCAGAGACACCTTCCACCAGCCCAGGCTGCTCCCAGCCCCATTCAATCTGCCCTGCGACTCTGCCAGGGATGGGGCAGCCACAGCATCGCTGGGCAGCCTGTGCCAGGGCCTCACCATCCTCACAGGGGAGAACTTCTTCCTTACATGTCATCTAAATCCACCCTTTCAGTTTGGAGCCATCATCCCTTGTCCTGTCCCTCCAGGCCCCTGTACAAAGTCCCTACCCATGTTCCTTGTGGCCCCTTGTGGGCCTAGAGGCTGCTCTAAGGTCTCCCCACAGCCTTCTCTTCTCCAGCTGAACACTCCCAGCTCTCTCAGCCTGTCCCCACAGTAGAGGGGCTCCAGCTCTCTGATCATCTCTGTGATCCTCCTCAAGACCTGTTCTGACGTGATTCTCCGAGGCTTTCTGTCCCTTTTCCCTGTGTGGTGGCGAGACTTCCAACTCTGAGAGCAGAGCTGGGGACAGAACCAAGCCCCAGCTTTCTTGTCCTGCTCCTTAAACATGCAATAATTAGTTATCTGTGGTCTGTTCCCCTGGGCACAAGCTTGCACCAGAGTAGCGTGAGTTTGAGTTGCTTGTAGAGAGCACAGGGGAAAGTTGGTGTGATTCAGCTCACGGCGAAAACAGAAACTGGGTTAGCTAAGCCAGTGGTCCACCCTAATCCTCTGTGCAGGAAAAGCCTTGATGATGTTCATTGGATTTGTTTCCAAGCTTTGCTTTTGCTTAACTTGGAACAAGTTTTCCTGCATGCTGCAGCGCACGTAAACCTTCGGAGCCAGCGCATCCGTTTGTTGCTGTGGTTTAACAACCCACCCAACCAGCCCAGATGGATGATGCTGCCTTTTGTTTCCTTTAACTGACTTGTTTTCAAACACAAACCTCGTACTTGGGGACTAGATCGGAGCACTGGTGTCCAGTTGCCTTACTTCACACTCAAGTTTGAACAAGAGACAGAGCTCAGGGTCCACACTAGTACAACCTCACCATGGCTTCTCACCCTTTCCAAGCTGTTGCTTCCATCAGCCTGGGATTTGCTTTACTCAAGGGCAGAAAAAAATCAGAGTGACTCCCCAAAGCCCTTTGTACCAACTCTCTGGTTCCAACACCACCTCTTCAGACGTGCCATCTCTCTGCATTTTACCCTGCCACGTACCATGGGCTGGATTAACTTTCCTGCTGATATTTACAACCAGGGAGGGAGGAGCACACACAACCTTTGGCCCACACAAAGGTGTTTTGGATGGCTGTTCTCTGTTCCTAAGCCACCAGACTCTCTTTGACGAATGATTTATGTCCAGGAACTTATGAAATAGATTACCACATGCAAATGTTAACTCACCTCCATTGTAGGGAAAGGCTAAATTAATGCACGCTGGCCATCAAGTGTCTGCTAAAGAAAATACTTCTAATCGTGAACAGAGATGGTTTCCAAGAGGCAGATCTCCATGCTGGGCTCTGCAGAGTGGCCTGGATGCAGTAAGAATAACAGATGTGGTCATCTTCTCTCAGCTCTTTGAGAACAGCAGCACCAGCCCAGTCACAGCGATATGATGTTACCAGAAAGCTTTGGGATCTGAGGGTGTTATCTCTGAGCAGCCCGTGAGAGCAAGGGCAGGGAGTGTTTTCCCATCACATCCAATCTAGGCAGTGATACACAGGAGAATGGTGTTAACTGACTTTTAGGTGACTTCATTTGAAGTGCATTTCTCACATTGTCCGTGCCTGGTGCCAGGATGTTGGAGTGAGTTATTCCAGGCTGGAGGTTCACGTTCTCTGTTCTTTCTCACAGGCATTGATTAGGAACCCAAATCTTATCAACTTGAGCAGGAGAAACTCCAACCACCTTGCAAAACACCTTTAATAGCACTTGGACCCATTTTACAGGTAAGGAAGCTGGAGCATGGAGAGGTGAAGTGACTCACGCCAGGGTTCCTTCACAGAGCGGCACCACATGTACTGCAACAGCTCACAGGGTGGATTGGGGGGGAAAAAGAAACCCAAGACTCTCCTGACAATGAAATGCAGCTGCCTTTGGGGTGGGGCCCAAGAGTTCTTTGTAATCAATACATACATATTACAAACATCTGTCCCCTAAACCCAAAGCCCTTTCCTGTAAGATTAACGTAACACTCAACAGTTACAGCAAGTAGTCAAACCCTAAAGCTAATCCTCCAGATGACTACAAGGGCTTTTACATCTCTTTGTGGCAAAGGGGTTTCAGCAAACAGTGATGGAGGAGCACAGGGCTGTGGAGACATAAACCTGTGCTGCTGCTTGTGAGTATTTTCATGGCACCATTTTTCTCTCTGTGTTGCTTACCTGGGGGGGAAAAAACATAGAATCATAGAATGGAAGGGGCTGGAAGGGATTTTTAGAGACCATCTAGGCCAACCCTCCCTGCAGAAGCAGGTCCCACCTAGAGACACACAGAAAAAGATGTGACTTCCCCAGTTCTTGAAAGGTTTTGAGATGCTGAAACGTTTTCCCCTACTTGAAATGAAGGAGAGGGAAAGAAGCATCTCCAAAATAATCCCAAAACAAAAACCAGTGGGGAAAACTAATCTAGATCTGCTACAATGGATTTCCATCTCATGATCCCAACAGTCTTCATTTCCAGCAGAAAGCAGACTGGGAGAAGGCATCAAAGCAAACGCTGCAATGCTAGAAACGCCGTGCTGCAGCATGACTTCGGCATGCCAGGGAAGAGGCTCTGACAGCAGCTTTGAAAAGTAATACATGAAGAGATGTTTCCTTCCTCAACCCAAATCTACAGGGACTGCAAGACAAGGATGTTTTACTGAACGTTGAGCCCCTCACTCACTGCCAGAGGGACATTGAGGGGCTGCAGCATGGCCAGAGCCAGGCACAGAGCTGGGGAAGGGGCTGGAGCACAAGGGTGCTGGGGAGGGGCTGAGGGAATGAATGGGGGTGTTGAGGCTGGAGAAGAGGAGGCTGAGGGGAGACAGCAGCACTCTCTGACACTCCCTCACAGGAGGTTGTGGATGGAGGGAAATCAATCTCTGCTCTTAAGCTACAAGTGACAGGACAAGAGGAAAGGGGCTCAAGCTGCCCCAGGGTATGTTGAGGTTGGAGCTGAGGCAGAACTGTTTCCCTGAGAGGGGTGTCAGCCCCTGTGCCAGGCTGCCCAGGGAGTTGGGGCAGTGCCCAGCCCTGGAGAGATCCCAAAGCTGTGGAGCTGAGGTGCTGAGAGCCACGCGGTAGTGCTGGGCTGGGCAGGGTGAGGGCTGTGACTCCAGGACCTTAAAGTTCTTTTCCAACCCAAATGATTCTCTGATGCTCTGACTCAAGGTGTAGATCCCAGCCCTGGGACTCAGTGTTCCCACGCAGAGCTGCCAAGGCATCGTTTGTACCGGAGATGGGTAGGAAGCTGCTTGTCCTGCGGTCATGGGCAATCCACACACAATGCTTTCAAAGCTACGCAGTCACTGCCTAAAACCAGCCCTCCAGCTACAACAAAAAAAAAAGAACAACTTGAAACTTGTACACGAGCACACAGACTTTGGGGATTTTAGAGCCTTGGATCCATTGGCAATAAATCCAGAAAGCACACAGCTCACCCTCTGAAGCCCTTTTGCTGATTCACTGCGAAGTGCAAGAGGAATCTGGAGCTTTGGGTAGCTTCTCCTCCAGAAGAGAGTTCTCATTCTGCATTTTTGGTTAATATAGGACGTGGGGTTTTTTTGTTTAATATAGGGCATGTGCACTTGAAAAAGAGTTAAACTACTGAAGTGCTTCTCCAAGCTCCAGCCAGATGCTTCGAAAGGACCAGGCTTGGTCGGAAACGTGCCATCAGCTGTCTGCACCATTTCTCTTGGTTCTAGTTGTTTGGGTTGGGTTTGTTTGTTTTTTCCCCCCTTGTGGAAAATTCCCATCAAACGTAACCAGGATAGAATCAATCTGATGATACAATAAATTAGCAGGGCTCTGTGACTCTTAGAACTTGAGAGTTCAGCCAAGGAAATCTTTGCACAACTCATTAATGGGAATATTGTTCTCTATTTGATGAGAAGAAAATCACAGGAGGGGATCTGCTTGTAGATAGCTCTGAAACAGTTGTGCAGATGCCCTCTTATTAAAAATTAGGAGAGATCAGCAGTCCCCTACAGCCTTTCAGCCCTCCCTAAACCTGGAATGGTTTAGGTGCAGTGAGACATCTGCTGAAGGCACGTCTCCCGGAGTACAGGTCGGACGTTGGGAGTAGGTTCAGATGGACATTGAGCTTGGAGAGATGGTGTTAGGGAAAGATAATTTCTCTAAAACACTTAAAAATGGAAGCAAATCCCAGGTGGGCTATTCCCAGTCTCCTGCCTACCTTCCTGAACTCATGGATTATCCTGAACTCACGGGAGTTGAGCATCCCTACATCACGAATGTCCACCAAGTGCTGTGCCTCAGTCCTTAGCTGTGCAAATACACAACTTGTATTGGTTCCCTGTGTGGAGCTCAGAGGTCTGGTTTTCTGCCTTCTGGAGGAGATGCTCGTGTAAGCAGTCGTGGGGCTGCAGCCTCATCTATCCCACGTGAAATCACTGCAGGCATTTCTGATTTTCAGGTTGTTTTCCTATCTGAGCCCTTTGCACACGTTGCCTTGGGAAATATTCAGCATCATCATCATATCCTTGTTGTTTTGGCTTTCCCATAGGCACCTGTGCAACTCAGGAGCTTGCAGGAAAATGAAATACCTGATGCAATAAAAAAAAAAAAAAAAAGAAACACAGGGAAAAGAAGTGAAATGTTTGAGAAAACAGCAAAGATCTTTTTTTTTCCCTGATCAGCAGTTCCAATGTAATCCCACAGATGTTCAGACAGCCTCTAAGACCAATTGTTTTCTATTTGTTTCTCTGGGGCTTTTCTTTTCAGCCACAAATGGGAACCATTTCACATTACAGAAGTTGAAGGCTGTTCTCTGCTATCACCCTTCTCTGTATATTTCCCACTAACAGGACATAAATCCAGCAAAAAAGAAAAACCTCTCCAAAAGCAAGCACATTAAGAGCAACATGATTGCCAGAGGATGCTGTTTCCCTCCCCTGCTTATAATTACAAGGATGTGTGGTTTTGCTTAAATGGGAAAACAAATAGATTTCCCCAGCCTTTCCTTTCCCCTCTGCCTGAGTAGACACTGCCTTTATCATAAGCTGAAAGAGAAATATTTATAGGAAAGCCTTGTTAAATTGCTGGCTTTGGTACGACTGCCTCTGGCTGAGCCATAAACTCACTTGGGATTAGGCAAAAAGAAAAAAATCACCCTGTGGAGGATGCCAGCAAAAAGCCAGTGTGTTGTTCAACTGCCAGCCTTGAACAACTCATGGGTCTCGCCTCAGATCTCCAGCCCAGCCTGGATTTCCCCTGTCAACAAGTCATTTAGAGCCAGATGGTTCGTGCTCAAGGCTGCCTTGGCCAGAGCTGATCGTTCCCTTTGGGGAAGAGGAAGGGACTCAATGGTTGTATAGGGTCCTGTGCTCCTGGTTCTAGGGTAGGTTAGTTTCCCAGTGGGGTTAATCAGGGGATAGGAAAGTGGAGAGCTGAAAGTGCAAAGATGTGCTAGATGTTCTCTTGAAGCCTCAGTGTTGCATCCACTGAAGGGAATGGCTGGGACACTGGCACAGGTTGCCCAGAGAAGTGGCAGATGCTACATCCCTGGAAACATTTGGGTTCAGGTTGGATGAGGCTCTTGAGCAACCTGATCTAGTGGAAGCTGTTCCTGCTCATGGCAGGGGGTGTGACCAGATGAACTTTAAACGTCCCTTCCAAACCCCTTAGTTCAGTTCTGCACTGGGGCATCCAGTGCTGTGCGCCCCAGCTCAGGAGAGACAGAGAAGTGCTGCAGAGAGGCCAGGGCAGGGCTGCCAAGGTGCTGAGGAGTTGGAACATGTGTGTGAGGATGAAAGGCTGCAGCCCTGGGACTGCTCAGCCTGGAGAAGAGAAGCCTGAGCTCAGGGACACCTCATCAAAACTCACAAGTACCCAAAGGGTGGGTGTCAGGAGGATGGAGCAACAGCTCTTGTATTGTCTCCAGTGACAAGACAAGGGGTAATGAGCATAAGCTGAAGCACAGAAGGTTCCACTTAAACACAAGGAGGGACTTCTTGGGGCTGAGGTGAGGGAGCCCTGGCTCAGGCTGCCCAGGGAGGGTGTGGAGGCTCCTTCTCAGGAGGTTTCCAACCCACCCTTGGACACTTTCCTGTGCCCCCTGAGCCAGGGGAAGCTGTTGGAGCAGGGGCTGGGGCTGCAACAGCTTTGCAGGGCCCTTCCAACCCCCACCATCCTATGAGTCTGTGATTATAGGATTTAATCCACTCTGGAGGATCACAATTCTCACATGTGTCTTTTTTTCCCCAGTGTCCAAGGTTAAGGTCCTGTGCTGCTTCATAAACAGGCTACTGTGCATCGTGGTATCAGTGGATGCAAAGAACATCTGGAGCTGCCCTCAGCAGTGCAAAGCAAGGTGAAGAAGCTACACACTGTGAGGGCATCTGCAGATGATTAACATCACAGAATGCTGCTGTCCCCTCAGTTAGGGTCCCTACACTCCTCATGCACTCCTTGCTGCCTGCCAGCTCCTCACTGGCTGCATGGAGCAGCAGCCTCTGCATTTAGCTGCATGTGGAAAGCACTGAGTCCTGCAATGCCTGGAGAAAGGTCCCAGTACCTTCAGGGCTTGATCAGGAGCTGCTCTGGCAGCCCTTCATTCCTTCAATGGGGCACAACCTGCTGCTGTAGCAACAGAACCTGAGGAAGCCAGACCCTATTTCCAAAGCAAAAGGCTGAAATAGCTGCCAATCCCCACTGGGTGGAAAGCTCAGCAATGCTTCAGCCAATGGAGCAGAGGAGAAAACTTTACAAACACATACAGGTGCTTCCATTGAGCACTAGAGTCAGCAAGAGGGAAAAGGTCACTCATTCCAGGTAGGTATTTAGTCCCTTTGCTGTTCTGTTTTCTCACCATCCCTGGAGGGAAGATCAGAAATGCTGTCTGTGGCTGTGACACCTTCCCCTTACCACTGCTCCAACAAATGTGAGCACACAGCCACATGCCTCACATGCTGAGACATTGCTCTGCAGCCAAGGGCTAAGCACAGATCATTGCAAGGGGCTCTGTGCTCTTCTTCAATGGGGCTCACTCATCCTCCTCAACTATGAGCAACAGTGCACCACAGAGTCACAGAATCTCAAGGGCTGGGAGGGAGCTGGAAAGCTCATCCAGTGCAACCCCCCTGCCAGAGCAGTAGCACCTAGAGCAGGGCACACAGGGACTCATCCAGCTGGCTTGGAATGTCTCCAGAGAAGGAGACTCCCAGGGGACTTAATGTGGAAAACAAAAGCAACCTGGTCAAGGATGGGCTCAGCTCTTTGTGCAGACTCAGCAGTAGATTCCCATTTCATTTGAGAATGGCAGTAGGAGAGTTTTGACTGACCCACCAGGGATTAAGGAAGCAGATTTTCATCTCGATTTCTTTTTTTTTCCCCCTTTGACCCAAAAAGCACAAACCAGCTTCCAAAGGAGGCTTTTCTGCAGAGGGGAAACTGAGGCACGGTGAGCCAGCTCCTCTTCAGCAGGCCAGAGCTGGAATAACGTTTCACACTTCTGAGTCCAATCCAATTTTCCAAATCCAGTGCAAACAGGCAGCACAAAGCCCCAAGAAACACTTCTAGGATTAAGCCAGGAATGCCAACCAAATCCCCTGCTAATCTGCACCGTTATGTCCACCAAACCAAGCTTCCTCTCCCAATGTTTCCTGCATCCAGCTGTGTCAGAAACACCTTCCAGAAAGTTAATCTTCCCAAGCTGGAGATTCTCTCCCAGGCAAAGCCAATCCATTGGTAAGGAGTAAGGCTTCAATGTGAAGTTGGTCTTTTGGTCACTTTCCGTGCAGAAGTGAATTTGCCCATAGGTAAGTGATGGAGGGACACATCTCTCCTTTCAGAAGCTTCTCAGTATTGCTGGTAGCTTTATTTCAGAAGCAGGTAACACATTTGTACCCTATCTGTCACGGAGCTGGTGCTCAGGCCCTTGGCCTCACACAAAAGGTGAGCTCTAAAGGAATATGAGGCACTGCAATAGCCCAGAGCAGTGCTCAGCCACAGGCATGGGCTCAATGCAAGAGGCACTTGGTGATGTTGTTTGGGCTGGGCTGTGCACAGCTGTGACTTCTTTTGTCTGATAGCCCATCCTTCTCCAGTCCCACGAGGCCCTTCTGCGTACCTGCCCCATCAGCAGCTTTGTAAGACAACAGCCCCATGTCTATGGGGAGATATCCCTGATAGGAGAGGTCAGAGCTCTGGGTTATAATGCTGCTGAAGTGCCTGGTGGGCAATGCCATCCAGTCTTGGCTTCTTGCCCTGCTCCCCTGTCATTGATAGTGGCTGCAGGTCCATGTCTCTGTTTTGTCCCCTGGCCCAAGGTGCAGGGTCCCGTGGGCCATTCCATACCCTTTGCATCTTGCAGTGTCTCACCATTCGTTCATCCACTGCCTCTTAATGAACATTTCAGATGCTCTGCTTCTGCTGCCAGCGAAACTGCCGTGGAGCCAGTGCCCCTGGGAGTCAGGACTTGCCAGAGCAGTAGCTTGTGTGAACCCTCCTATTGTTCAAGCTCAGAACTAGCGTGGCCATTGTTACTTATCAGTGGCTGCTGTTTTCCATTACAGCCTGCTCAGACATGAACTGGATATGAGCACTGGGCTACAAGCCGGGCTCCTGGGCCTCCAGAGCTCTGCTGAAGGTCTGAATTGCTTCCAGCTCCTTCTTAGAAGTCATTCTGCATTCAGTGGAGAATCACACTCTTGGGCTCTTCAATTCTCAACTTGTTCCTTGCCAGAGAGTTCAAACCAACCCTATAGTTGTTCTTGTTCCACTAGAAGCTGAGAGGCTTTTCCCAGACGCTTGTGAGTTGCTCAGAGCACATCAACAGGCACAGAAGTTGTTTTCAGACCAGCTCCATCTCTTCACAAGCTCAGCAATCGAAGTTATGCATGGATGGGAAAGTACAAGCCTGAGTTCAAGAATACTTTCCATTCCTAGAGCATCCTCCATCGTGGGACTGGAAAAGCCTTACTTACTGTTAACCATTTCAGTTTAATGGTGGGGAAGCATTCACTTCAGACACAGGTTTGCAGGCAGGTTAGCAGTCTGCATCCCCTTTTCTGCAGCAGTGAGTGCCCTGGTACACAGGTACTGCTCAAAGAGAAATGCAGCCACGATGAGATCTTCTGTGGCATCACTTTTCTTTAGCATTTAGGAACATTGCAGATGCAGAAAGGGCTGGTGGAAAAAAAAAATCAGGGAGGTCTGAGTGCAAATCCTATTGACCCTCCAGTCTCTGTTACCATCTCATCCAGGTTTCTTTAACCTGAACATGCCCAGCCCAAGTCCCTTTTAAGACCTGAATTTGGAGACCACTTTTAGGCTTTGAGAGGTGCCTGGCCTGTGGGGAAGAATCACACACCAGAATCTGGCCAGATTTTTAGCTGAACTTTGCTTTCTCTTCCTTCTCTTTAAAACAGACAGAAGAGTGGTCTAGAGCTGGCCACTGAAAGCACAGCTCTTAGTGGGTATGGATGCAGCTTATTCATGGGTCCGGCTGTTGTGAGAAGGCAGAGAGAGGCTGTGACTTCACAGGAGAGCTGACAGTGTTAGCAGATAAAGCACTCAAAGAAAGTCATTTTATCTCAATTCAAGAGAAGGAGGAAAATACAAGAAGTGAGATCTCTGTGCCATGACAAATTCTGCACACGCAGCAAGTGGTGCCCACAACCAGATAAAGCAAAAGGTGCGGGGAGGTGGATCCCTGTGGGGTCTGAGTGTGCAGAGTAATCATTCTGGAATCTCTAACATCTATTTCCACTGGGTCCACGCTGCTCCCTCTTGCAGTTCCACGGGAAACACAAGGACTTGGGAGAAATTTCTTCTGCTGCCCAGAGAGCCAGATGCCATTTATCCATAGGACAGGTTTGACATGTACAACTTACCCCACTTGTCCTCACTCCATCAGGAGGTCTTTATTGTATAGGGGTGCTCTGAACTTCTCCTGTGCCAGCCCCCTTCAGCCCCATCCTATCTGGAGCTGAACTGAGTGGACAGTGGACGAGTTTAACATCCACCCCAAACAGAGATTCGTTTCTATTTCTGTTGTGTGAAACAAAGAACACTTTGCCTTTTTATTTCAGAGCAACCCTGGGTGTTTTGTTTCTCTCTGAGGTGCTTTGTTTTGTTTTCAGCTTATTTGCAGAACTGTTTAAATCCCATGCTGAGGCAAGGAGTCATTCTGATACTGAGAATTCCAAACGCTTCATTATTGTTATTAATTTCATTATTTATTTATTAAAAAAGCCTCTGAACTGGGGTTTGTTTTTTTTTTTTTTCTCTCAGAGGAAACAATTCCCTGAATTTCTGTATCATTTTAGTTCTGTTACCACTGGAAAAAAAAAAAAAAAGAACCAAAAAAACCCCCCATCATTCAGCTCTCACTGGAAGTCACTGGAAGAATTAACACCAGATGTGGCTGTATCCTGAAGCATGCTGCATTCAGGTTGCCACGAAGAAAGCACCTTTTCTGCTGGAATGGCTTTATCTCTGTGTGCACAGTCTCCTCACCAAGCCAAAGGCTTTTAAAAAGGGACAAAAATAAAAAACCCTCCAGGCTTTTCTTTAATAACTACCAATAATGTGCCTGAAAGGCACTGGCAGGCAGGGTGCTGCAAGTAGAGGGAGGTCTGTAGAAAGGTGTGTTTGGGGGAGGTAAATGATGGATCTGAGAGGTCAACCACTCTGGTATTTCTGTTTAGACACCCTTCAGCTGTCATTCAGAGACACGAGGCATTCCCAGATCTCCTGGAGAGAAGCTCAGCATCATTGCTGGATGTTTCCTCTCCTGTCACTGGCTCCTGTTCCAAACTGAGCTACCAGCTTCTCTCTGTGGGGTTTCCACCCAATGCCTTAAAATGGCACAGGAACCCAGAGAGGAAAAGGTGACTCCTCTGTCATGTGTCCTGCAGAACCTACCAGGACAAGATGCATTCAAAGTGCCCTCTCCTCTTCACTGTGCCAGCCCTTCTTCACTGTGTTCCCTCTGCAAAGCCTTGTGTGCTTCTCCATAACATCTTTCCAACCCCGGCTTAGCACAAAACATGACTCACCTCTGCCCTACATGTCTCCCCCCCAACATCTGGAAGCCACCTGGCTCACACTACTGAGCCACCCCAGCTCCTCATCCCCACCTCATGAGCAGCCTGGGAGGAGCAGCCCTGCTAGCCACAGCCTTATGACTCCTGTCATAGACTCACTCAAAGAATCAGAATGGTTTGGGTTGGAAGGAACCTTTAAAGGTCATCTAGTCCAACCTTGCAATGAGTGTCCTCTGAGCAATGTTCCCCTCGTGATCACCTTCCACATGTCCCAGATTCTGCAGCCGTGGGCTGTGGGACTTATTATGGGCTTTTGACACAAGGCTGAAAGTAGAGCAGGACAGAGCTGGATTAAATGTTTGCTTATCCTACATCTTGTCTACAGCTCTGGCCAACAGCAGAAGGAATAAAACAAGAGGGGAAGCACAAAGTGAGACTCCTCCAGGATACTCTCCCAGGCACCAGCCTATTCTGGTTTTTTAGGCACATAAATTCCTAGGTCCTGCAACATCTTTGTTCAGGGAAGCCTATGTCTTCATGGCACTCACTGAGACAGACCATCTTCCCGCTTGTCATGCTCTCAAGCAATGAATGGCTTTATTTTCCTGGCCACTTCAGGGCTGTTCCACCTCATTCTCACACCCACACTCATATTCTCTGCACTTCATCAGTGACTTCAGAGGCTGCCTGAAACAGGCAGAAGGAAGAAGAGAAAGAGAATGGCTTCCTCCAAGACACCGAGCTCTGTGACCCAAGGATTCCTTCGTGTCCGTGAAGCTGTGAATCACTGTGCTCGGTGGATCCTTGGCTGCTGCAGCAACCCTTGAGGGAGCCAAAGACAGCTGTGAGCATAATTTAGAGCTCCCTAGAGGCCAGTCTGGAGGTCCTCTGAGTGCCAGACCAACTTGAGTTGGCCAGAGGTGCAGGCACAAAGCCATCTTTGCCCAGCTTTGTGCCAAACACAGCTCTGCTTTCAGAGGCCAGAGCAATTCTCTGCAAAAGCATCCCTCCTTCTTTTCCCTTTCTGTTTTAATTGCTCTTTTTTTCTTTTCTCTCCTCTCACATTTGCTCTTCTGTCTTTAGATGAGCTGCAATGCCAGTGCACAGCCTGGCTCTGGGCCCTGTCACAGGGTGAAAACACTTTCAGAACAAGAGGGGAAAACAGATTGTCCCCAAGACCCCGAATCCTCCTTTAGGTCTTGCCATTTTCTTCCCAGGTTTATAAGTGCTAACTCAGATCAAAGCACACCCTGCAGTGGAGCATCCCTCACACAGATCCACTGGACATTGGTAGAGTGGCTGAGTGAGCTCACTAGATGCCCCTGACTCCACAGAGCCATCCATCTGGGTCTTGTTTTGTTCTCTCCTTTGACTGCTGGCTGATAATTTTTCACCAGAGCACTTGTAAGAGCTTCAAGCAGCATTGACAGCATGTAGAACCCCCTCAGTGCTGAAGCTGGTCCCTTCCTGTGCTGATGGCCTACGCTCTGCTAGCTGTGCAGCCACAGAAGCAGCATGTCACTCCTCTGGAGCACCTGGTCTGTTTGCTTTGTGATGAGACAAAGGCAGAGCAGAGACTGTCATTTCTCTCACTTGCCATAACTCTGCTGGAGGCATCTGTGCCCCTGGAGCCATCAATCACACAACTCAGCTTCCTTATCACTTTCAGCTGCTTTGTCCAATGGCCCGAATATTGCTGTTACTCCATCTCTCAAGCAAATTTTGGACAGGTTTGAAAGCTGAGAGGAGAAAAGAGAAGAGACACACACATTGATGATGCACTGATAGACTCATTTCACTAGCAAGTGTTATGGGAAACTTCTAAACAGGTTCCTGGTTGTATTCTACCCCTGAAAGAGCCCAGTTGAAGCAAATATGTCCATAGCAGTGACTGGAATTGTAATCTTCTCCCAGTTCTTGCTGGAAAAGCTGCTTTCAGTGCTGAACCAGAGGAGGATTCCTGCAGAAAGCTGTAGCTATGGCCAACCAGGGACACCAAGGGCAAGAACAACATCAGTGAGCGGTCTCCCTTCTGAAGGTGAATCCTCTTGCACATGGAGATGCCTACAGCAACCCCACAGCCCAGAGCAACTCTGCAGTGAAGGCAGCCTCTGCTATCTCTGGCATTACTTTGGGTCATGGACTCCTCTTTCTCTTTGCCACAGCACCGTTGCTGCCTGGGTCAGTCTGGGATCTGCTCTCCTGCTTGTTTGGGGCAAGGTAAATTCCCTGGGGTGGGTTGCCCTGTTGTGGTCCAGCTTGTTTTTCCCTCTCCACTTTCTCCCTTGCGTGCTGTGCAGGCAGAGCTGCACTTTCCACACGGAGAAGTGAACACTGAGCAACGTGCTTCGTTCCAGAAATAAACTTAAAACACTTCCCTAATTTCCTAACAGAATACTTTCTTTCCCCCCCCCTTTCATTTTCATAAAAAAAAAATAACAATAATAAAACAAAGCACCCTTTCTCCATTTCTTTTTTTTTTCTTACACAAACACATAATCCTGGTGCCTTAATGTCTCATCAAGAAAACCCAGACTGGCTGCTGCAGCCAGGACTCTGTGCCACCTAGATATTTTGGACACATATTTGGACTCACCTACGCACATAAGCACACACTTTGCCTTTCCTGCCTCAGCAGGACAAGACTTCAGGACCTTTTTTGTTGTTGTTGTTGTTTTTCCTTTTTGCATCCACAAACTTGAATGGATACACTGAGCCTCAGCAGGGAAAGGTCATTTCCACTCGTTGACATTCAGGCTGTCCCCCCCAGCTCGTGCCCTTTGAGCCATCCGTTGTATTTAAAGAGCATCATCAGCCTGGCTGAGGAGACTTTCCACTGCTCAGCGTTTCTGGGAAGAGGGAACTTCCACACCTGGAGGAATATGGGGTTTTGGCAGAAAAGAACCCAATCAGATCCTAATGCATCTTCTCCTAATGAGCTCTACTAGTGACCAGGTTGAAGCTGCTGCTGTCCTGTGGTATGGCTCCCCAGAAGAAAGGGATTGTGAGTGTATATCTTTGCATCAGCTTGTGTATCTGCCTGCCTGCTAAACCATTCTCTCTCTCTCTCTTTAGTTAACAACTCCTGAGACCTTTGACCAAATTCAGTTCCATTTCACAGTACAGCTGCATTTTTTTTTCTAAAAAGGAACAATTGTGTTCCTGCATCAAAACATCCAAGGAAAAAAAAAAAACAGAGACAAGTCTAGTTAGTTAGCTGACAAATTAGGAGAGAAGTCAAAAGAGCTCAAAGACACGAGACACCCACACAGTGAGAGCTGCAGGAACAGCTGCATTCACTTCACTGCCCTGGGAATGTGGGGTTTTTTCTCCTTTTCCTTGGTGACTTTTTTTTCCTTCATGACTCTTTCCTTCATGTGCAAGTGCAGGTGTGACATGTGAAGACCGAGGGGCACACAGAGCCATGCTGAGGTGATGCAGGCTACATCTATACAGCTCTTTGTGCAATGGGATCTCAAATCAGGAATCTGGCTCACCACAGCAGCAGGGATGATTTGGTACATTGACAATTCACTGGAATAACATGACTGAAGACTGAGTAACACCTGAGATGGAGATGGAGATTTAGAGCCAGATGGATTGTCCTCCTGTTTAGTGCCCTATCCCACATTTAGATAGATACCCAAGGTGCTAGAGTAGCCTAAAGATGAGTCATTGAAGGTATAGCTGGGATGGGAACCAAGCTCCAGCCAACCTGTAGAAGGGATCCATCCATCACAGCTCATGTTCCCACTCCACTAGGAAATCAGCCATTAGCTCTTAATGGCTCAACTGTGCTCATTACTGGGTGAAGCAAGAAGGGGGTGAGTTACCATGAGTGTTGCACATCAGAGGGATGTTTGTAAGACAGAGCAGACCTGAACCTGGCAACCCAAGGGCAGTTGGTGAGCATCAGGTTTCTGTGGAGATGAGGAAGAAGAGCAGACTTGATTTAGGAGATACATAGTCTATTAACTATGACAAACTCTGGTTCATCAACTCTGGACTCCTCATTCATTCACTTACTCTTTGCCTCCTCAACCTGTTCCATGCCACCAGTCAGAAACAGTCCTCCCAATGTCACACCCCATCATTTCACAGCCCATCTCCCCCTGCACTCCCAAGGCTCTGGTGAGCATCACTTCCATCTTACCAAGAAGGAACGACTTACCCCAGGTCACCCAGCAGCCCCACAGCTGTGCCAGGAACAAAACCCAATCAGATAAAAGTGTCAGAGAGAGAACAGCCAAATCCTGGTTGGCCAGATGAGGTAACAAGCAGGGAAAGAGGCTGATGGAGTTTGGCAGGATGCAGGAGTCACACGCACCTCCTACTTTGGCAGAAATCAGAAGCTGCTCAGGCTTTTCAGGTCTGTTCTGCTCAGCCAGCACTGCAAAGGCTCACAGGAGATATGTGTGGAGGGTTTACTCCTTCCCTAGGCATCCCCTGCCCTTCTCTCCACACACAGCAAAAGATGTTAAGGAAGTTAAGACACAGGCAAAGTGAAACCCGTTCCCTTTGAACTCACCACTGAAACATGGTGAGTTTTGGAACCCAGGGGTGACAGAAATTGCCCAGAGAGATTGTGCAGTCCCTGTTCTTTGAGGTCTCTCCTGATAAAGCCATGAGCAACCTGCTCTGGCCTCTTAGCTGACCTGCTTTGAGCAGGAGGTTGGACTAGAAACCTCCTGAAGGTTCCTGCCTGAGTCTGAACTATCCCATGACCCTGTAAGTTGCAAAGTTCAGCCACATCTTCACCATTTGCAAGGTGATAGCACCCAGTCCTCTGCAGTAATAACACAAGACAAACTGCACAAACTGCACAGGTAGATAATAGGCAACCATCCAGACCTGCCTGCTTGGAGGTGAATGTCCCACATATCTCCTCTCTCCCAAATGTAATGTTTGGCTGCTTTGTTACGTGCCTCACCAGAATCACTGTGACTTTCCCTCTACAGACAGAAAACATGGGGCATGTTGTTTTCATTCAACATGCAATGAGAGTACACTGCATTCAGGTCAGGGGCAGCATCTTGCTTAGTCACCACAAACAGAGCATGTGCCTCCTGCTCTTCCACCTCTACTCTTCACCTTGGGACTTTCCAGACGTTTACTGGCCTATCCAAGAGCACTGTGTGACGTGCACATGCTGCTTTCACTTATGACCCAAGAAGCTCAAGAGGGACAGAGAACTTCTGGAGAGAGGCCAGTGCAGGGACATCAAGATGCTGAGAGGACTGGAGCATCTTCCTGATGAGGAAAGGCTGCGGGACCTGGGGCTGTTTAGTCTGGAGAAGAGGAGACTGAGGGGGGATATTAACATTTATAAATATATAACTAGTGGGGGTTAGGAGGTTGGGGCAGCACTTTTTTCTATGGTACCTAGTAACAGGACAAGGGGTGATGGGATGAAGCTGCAACACAAAAAGTTCAATTTAAACATAAGGAAAAGCTCTTTCAGTGTTTCAGTGAGGGAGCCCTGGCCCAGGCTGCCCAGGGAGGGTGTGGAGGCTCCTTCCTTGCAGGGCTTCAAAACCCACCTGGACATGTTCCTTTGTGACCTGATCTAGATGAACCTGCTTTGACAGGGGAGTTGGACTGGATGAGCTCTAAAGGTCCCTTCCAACCCCCACCATTCTGTGATTCTGTGATTCTATGAGGACCTCAGACCAAACACCTCAGACTCCAGACATCAGCCATATCACCTTCCTTTCTTCTTTCACATCACACTCCCCCTTACTCCCCCACTCTACTTCCAGGCCTAACTCATCCATTGCCCTAAGTCCTCCGCCGCTCTCCTTTCTTCCTTCCATAATCCCTAAGACGACAGCAAAGCATTTGATCTCTCCCCTTTGGAAAGGCCAAAGGGATAAGCCCCTGGGCCTCCTTGGCCCTCACAGTGGAAAAAGATCTCGCTGCAGGTAATCCTATTGTTCCTCATCCCCTTACCTGCCACAGCCTGATGGTGTTTTGCTGCAGCACCCCAGTCGTTAGACGGCGACGGGGGGGAAGTTGAGCTCAGTACCGACGGCTCCAAACACATTAGTATTAAATTCTTATACAATCAAAGCTGCCTGCAAAGTAAAGCCAATGATCTACCTGATTTGGATGTTCTTGGCACAGGACAATGGACTGTGATTTTTTTTTTCCAACAGAATCAACTCGTTATAGCACAAGGGCTACTTTTTTTTTTTGCCTCTCTCTCTGTCTCTAATGTTAGCTTGTTTGCCCTCCTGCCAGATTTTGTTAGTAATACTGTGGCCTCAGGCCAACTTGCAGCTTGTTTGGAGTTCATCTGAAAATAAAAAAAATAATAATAATAAAAAAAAAACCCTCTAAGTAAAAGGAGATAGAGGTTCCACGTTTCCCTTGAAAAGATGGAAAGCTTCAAAAGGCCATTTGTGGAAGGCATCAAGCCGGCTGTCTGGGGTCCCAATCCTCGAGCAATTACCTCATCCTGCTAATGAGGAGTTTGCTTCAGGCTGCGCTGAACAAAGTTTCTCATTCTGAGCCTGGGATTTTAGAAGAGCTCAGTCAGAGTTGGTCAAACGAATTCTCTTCCTGGTATCCTTGTTTATCCATCCTTTTCAAAGCTCAGCTCTCCAAAGGGGAGACGGGAAGGGATTTAAATGTACTCTGATTTTCCAGCTCAGGATACAGGATGATTTTGGGCAAACGAGCTTCCTGCCACAGTCAGTTTTCATTTGTCAGATTTTGACTCTTTTTTCCTCTCTTTCTGAGACAGATTGGTGTTGTTTTGTTTTTTTTTTTTTTTTTCAGGAGTGTTTCTCCTTGGTGATAACCAAAACAGGCAGCATTTCCAACACTCTTTCTTCAAGGAGCTGTTCAGTGATCTGAGGGCTGCACTTTCACAACACAAATGCCATTTCTTATGGCACAGGATTGAAGACAGAATCATAGAATTACAGAATGGTAGGGGTTGGAAGGGACCTTTAGAGATCATCCAGTCCAACCCTCCTGCAGAAGCAGCTCCCACCTAGATCAAGTTACACAGGAATGTGTCCAGGTGGGTCTTGAAGAGCTCCAAGGAAGGAGCCTCTACACCCTCCCTGGGCAGCCTGGGCCAGGGCTCCCTCACTGAAACACTGAAATAGCTTTTCCTTATATTTAAATAGTACTTTTTGTGTTGCAGCTTCATCCCATCACCCCTTGTCCTGATGAAGGCAATGACATTTTCCATGGAAGTGTTCAGAGAAGCGACTTTCACTTTCTCAGTAGATTCTGCTTCTCTCCTTTTTTGGCCTCCTCACAAACACTGAAGACACCTGGGAGACATCACTTTCTTCAGACTTTGGCTTGAAGTAAGCCCCATTACCTTTTGAGCTATTAGCAGATGTGAACAAGCTATTTATGTAAAGCCAATTTGGTGAGCAATTCTGTTAGGGATGTAGAAAAGAGACCTGACTCCAGATCCTTCCAAATCCCACACTTGTGTGTCTGCTTTACCAAACTCCAAGGCACTGAAGAAATCTGTTTTGCACAACACTGGCATCTTTAACTGCACACAGTCTGTCTGCAGGGTGTTACAGTTGGGTGTGAAACGCTTCTCCTCTTCTGTGAATCTTATTTTAAGGTCTCAGCAAGCTTCCCATGGTAAAAAGCTGACATCCCCAAAGTGCTGACACCCAAAAAGCTGGTGATTGGGAGAGGAGGATTGTGGGCTTTGCTGAAATTGTCTGGGCTGGAACTTTTTTTATTGCAAGAAAGCTCTACAAGCTTTCATTTGCAGTCAGTCTTAATTTGTCCATATAAAATGCAGGACTCATAAAACATAAACTAGCAAACCAAAGCACATTCAAGACTTCAGATCCGATGTCAACCGAGAAGTAGCTCTTCTCTCTTCAAACACTCAGCTTGAAGATGCATTTTTTTTGTAGCCAAGAGGAGGTTGTGATGCAGATGTGGTGACCGAGGGGGATGTTTCACAAAGTTTCTTGTCCAATGGGAGCAATAGTGACTTCTACAGAGCAGGGGGATTTCCTGAAACACCAGAGAAATCTGCAATGGAGAGAGTTCTCTTTACTAAAAGCTTGGAGAGAAATGATGAATAATTCTGCCTGGAAGCACTTTGGGGCACATCTTAACGTTATCCAGTAATAATGCAGAGAATAACTGAGACTTTGCCACAAGAAAGCAGCTGCCATCTCACAGCTCTGATGTGAATGTACACAGTTGTTGTATTTTTTTTTCCCCCATGTCTCTTCCTGACATATTTCCAGCCAGTCTGGTGTTTGAGAGACCTCAGGCAGATTACCCTGGAGAAGAGAAGGCTGAGGGGAGGCTGCACCAATGCTGCTCAGTCCCTGCAGGGTGGGTGTGAGGAGGCTGGGGCCAGGGTTTGGTGTGTAGGGGCCAGGGGCAGGCCAAGGGGCAGTGGGCACAGGCTGGCACACAGGCAGTGCCCCTGGCCCAGGAGGAGCAAGTCCTTTGGTGCTGAGGGGAGGGAGCCCTGTGCCAGGCTGCCCAGGGAGGGTGTGGAGGCTCCTTCTCTTTGGGAGGTTTCCAACCACTCCTGGACACGTTCCTGTGCCCCCTGAGCCAGGGGCAGCTGCTGGAGCAGGGTCTGGGGCTGCAGCAGCTCTGCAGGACCCTTCCCACCCCCTCCTGGGGGATCCTGTGATCCTGTGGTGGTTAATTCATTCATCAATTAGCAGTTCAAAGCATCTCTCCCTTCTCTGGAGTATTTCAGGAAAAAAAGATGATGGTGTGATGTTTTCACCAGATCTGTGGCTTTGTGTGTTCCCATCACTTGCTGGTTCAGCCCAACCCAGGAGATTCTTATGGACAGACACTCCTGTCTCAGGGAGTACCACCAAGGCCTATGAGCTTAAATACTCAGGGGCTCCATGAGTATTGGGTTTCTGCTTCCTTCCCATTGCCTACCTTGAAGATACAGTAAGGAAGGACACTTTCTGCTAAGTTAAAACACTGCTTCAAACTGTGACAATCAAACTTTACCAGGCGAGCAGTCCAGGATGGGGCTGCAAAGGAGCTGCTGAGCACAAAAGTCCTTGAAGAGCCCTCACAACGTGGTCTCAGCACACTGGCAAATTGCCTGTGGGAGCTTGCAATGGATTTCCCTTGTTCTGGATGCTCTTCTTCAGAGACACAGTTTGAGGACACGGATCCCCAGGTTGATATTTCCACACAAAACTGGTTTTTAGGGGTTTATTTCCTTTTGCCTGATTTTTTCAGTGCAGTGTGTGAGACCAAAAAAGCCTCTCATTGCCCTCACTGCCTGCAGTTTCTACTCTCCCCTCTGTCTCTCCCTTTGTGAATGTCAACCAAAACCTGAACTCATATTGAATTCATTTCCTCTCTGGATACCTCAGCACCAAACATTTTGTGCAAAAGAGAGTAAGCTGACCTTCTCCCCTTGCATTGGGAGCTCACCCTCAGCTGGGAGCTCAATGCTGTCTGAGCATCGCAGTCCTGCAGAAAGAAATGCACATGAAAACGAAGACCATGCATCTGAGACCTATGAAGGGTCTTCAAATCACCCTGGAACCTTCCAAACATGCACTGACTCCCTCCATCTACAGTTCAAGACAGTCAGAGCAGCCAGCAAATTGCACAGTCTCTGTGGAGTGTCCAGGACCTGAGACGCCTGCCAGACGATGCAGACAAAAGTCTACATGGCCAGTTATCAGGAAATCAGGACAAACCATCAACAATCCCATGTTCCTGGAAAGGGAAAGCCTGCTCTACATGCACATCAGGAGCCACAAAGGGGAGTCCAGAGGGGGAGTCATTTATGGAGGGTGGAATGGCTGAGACACGGAGTCTGGATACAAGGAGAATTGGCACTTCCCCATTCAGCCACGGGAAGGTTTCCTAAACAAAAGTTGCTGGAAACCCCAGAATATATAAATTTGAGCAGTCCAAAACCAGGAGAATGGTTGTGTTTGGATCTAACCTTCATGACTGGGTCTTGGCTTTAAAATAGGTGTCTCTCCCGATGCTGGATCACACGTCTCTCTGAAACAGAACTGCTCAGCCAGCAAGCAGTCACCTCAAGGTAGGAACCAAGGGATGAAAACCTCAAGTTGAGAGGAAAGTTACTGCTGGTTGATCACACTGGCCCTTTGCAAATCTGTGCACTGAAAAGAAAGAAAGAAAAAAAACAGAAGAAATCTTCAAAGTTTGGGACTTTGAAGAAGTTTGGATTAGAATTCTGGCATTTTGGCTGACCTCCATCTGTAGGAAACATGAAGCAGCTCACCATCTATAGTACAAGCTGCAAGTCAGAAAGCCCTTTTTCCAGAGTTTAAGAAAGGGGAAGATCAAGTTGAGGTTTTTTTTTCTTTATATACAATTGGTAAAGTCTCAGAAATTGTAGAGGTTAAAGTTTGGACAAGTGTCAGGCCCTGAGTGCTTATCATGGTTGTATTTACTTCAAAAACCCTTGGCTGAGAAAACTAAGGAATACCTTGCAGTGTCCAACACATCCTGAGCTGGAGGAACCAGCAATCCCACAAGAACAGTTCTTGCTCAGGGCATTATTGTTACCTTAAGGTTTGACTCAGGCAATCCACAGAATTCGAGAAGAAAAGCAAAAAAATAAACCACAAAGATTTGAAAGCGTAAACTTTATCCTAAGGCAAAGCATTTCTGTTCTCTCTGCATGATGTTGCAGAGCCCCATGGTCTGCAGTGTGTGTAGCTGCTTCCAGCACTGTGGTAGAACTGGAGGAAGGTTACACACTTCACGTGGGTGCATACTCTATCCATAGAAACACAGAATCATAGCATCACAGAGTGGTGGGGATTGGTAGAGACCTCTAAAGATCACCCAGTCCAACCTCCCTGCAGAAACAGGTCCCACCTAGACGAGGTCACACAGGAACGTGTCCAAGTGGGTTTGGAAACCTTCTGAGAAGGAGCCTCCACACCCTCCCTGGGCAGCCTGGGCCAGGGCTCCCTCACCTCAACACTGAGTTTTTCCTTATCTTTAAATGGAGCTTTTTGTGTCCCAGCTTCTTTCCATCACCCCTTGTCCTGTCACTGGATACAACAGAAGAAATTAGATATTTGTCAACATTAATGAGGTTCCCCCCGCCAGTCTCCTCTTTTCTCTTCCTCTCCTTTGGTACCTACAATGCCAGACCTTGGACTGTTGCCAGTGTCAGGCACAGTTTCAGAAGGAGCCCATTAGAAATAAACTCAAATTCAGTTCCACTTTCTCGTTTTGTTTTGGGTTTTTGTCCCCCAGTGGAAAACAGTCACAAGAAATAGTGGCTCAAAAGCCTCCCTGAGCAAGCACTTGGCTTGTCACCAGCTTTGGCTGAAACTCCTCAAACACAGGGGCATCAGTGACTGTGATGTGGATGTTCCTCTGTGATCCTGCAGGTTCACACACCCATAAGTTTTCCTGTGTGCTCGAACTGTGTGGATGCACAATGGGAGGGTGACAACCTGTATGCACTGGAGAGATGCTGAGGAATTACTCGCTTGAGCAGCAGAGGGGATGGTTACTTCTTCCATCTTGACACAGGCTGTGCTATACTATGTGGCTGCTTCTGGACTAAGCTTGGTTTGCAATGGATTCTCTCAGTCAACTGATTCAATGACAATGGGGCTTCTTCTTTTAGCCTGGAGTGAAAAAGAGGCACAGAGGAGAGACCTTATCACCCTCTGCAACTCCCTGGCAGGAGGCTGTGGTGAGGTGGGGGTCAGTCTCTTATTCCAAGTAACAAGTGACAGGACAAGAGAAAAACAGTCTCAAGTTGGCCCACAGGAGGTTGAGGCTGGAGCTGAGGCAGAACTGTTTCCCTGAGAGGGGTGTCAGCCCCTGTGCCAGGCTGCCCAGGGAGCTGGGTCAGTGCCCAGCCCTGGAGGGATCCCAGAGCCGTGAGGCTGAGGTGCTGAGGGCTGTGGGGCAGTGATGGCTGTGGCAGGATGAAGTTAGTGATTGAATTTGATGATCTTAAAGGAGTTTTCCCACCAAAATGATTGAATGATTCTGTGTGATAGAGCTCATGGATTACAGGAATGTCTATGAGAGTCCCACTTGGTGTCTGAGGTGGCCAAAACTTCAGAGTACAAGGTGGTGATGTGTAATAGCTACTCACCAAGGGGCTGCTGTGGCTGGTGACTGGTCTGTTGATACTCCTGCAGGTGTCTAAACCCAGTCCAAACACAGCTCACAGCAGAAGAAGGACACACATGCAAGAAAAAGGCTTTTCCTTGGGTCTGCTACACCTTCATCACCTACATGTACAAAGAAGGTTCAGATGAGAAGTCTCTTTCCTGTCGAATTGTGAGGAGGATGAACCCACGGAGAATCTGAGGCATGAGTTACTGAACCTGCTTCTGCTCAATAGTAGGGGCCAGTCACAGTGACTGTGATCCTGTGATTGTCACAGTGCTGTGATCCTGCAGGGCACAGGGTGTTGTCATGCCTCCTCTCCTCTCCTCTCCTCTCCTCTCC
>WBNH01008017.1:59940-69954 GCA_013401255.1 Urocolius indicus | reverse complement strand
CACAGCCTGGCTCCAGCCTCCCCTGGCAGCACATCAGGCAGGGATCCTGGTCACTGGTGCCACTCAGCTCTCACTCCCAACCAACCGCTGCTGCATCTGTGCTCAGGTACCCAGTTTGGCCTCTGGGATTGATGCCACAATTAATTGCCAGTTTCCTCAGCAATGGGACTGGGCTGTGGCCCAAGAGGCAGCTTGGGATGAGCCGAGCTGCCGGGTGCAGGCGGTTGGGAGCGGGTTAGGTGTGCACCTCCCCGAACGTTGGTGACCTCATGCCGCAGACATGGATGAGGTCACTGGGATAATTGCTCTCCAGAAACGATGTGTCTTGCGGGAAGAGGATGTTGTGAAGCCTGGAGAACTTGCTAGGGCAAAAAAACAAATGCATCTCACGCCCCTGGCTGTGAGAGCTCCGAGAGGGAAACTCAGCAGCAGAACGTGCCAAGGCCTCCGAACAATGGGCTGCAGGCTCTGGGGGCATGGCAGGAGAAGAGACAACAGCAGCAGAGATGGGGGAAGCCAGGGCGGTAATTACAAGAGGAAAATGTGAGGTACCTGGAGGGAAGGGAGAGGGGCCTTGCAGGGACCTGCCCTCCCCAGGGCACGGGCGACGTGCACCGAGCTCTCCCCGACGCGGAGCCGGTGCGATCACCTGAGACCTCCTGTGCCTGCCAGGCTGCCTCCTTCCCCCCAGCAGCTCCTTCTCCCATGGTTAAAACTCCACTCCTCATGCTCCCGGGCAGTTCAGAGCTGTTGTCTGGGGCTGTGTAGGGTGCTGGGCTCTGGCACTGCCTGGATGAAGCCTCTGCAGCCTCGTGCCTCAGTTTCCCTAGCTGCAAAATGGGCCGAGTGATGCTGTCACCCTGGAGAAGCACTGGGAGAGCCTTGATGCAAAAATACCCCAGCAGATGTGCCCAAGAAGGCCAATGGCATTTTGGAGTGTATCAAGAAGAGTGTGGGCAGCAAGGTGAGGGAGGTTCTGCTCCCCCCCTGCTCGGCCCTGCTGAGGCTTCATCTGGAGTCCTGGGGCCAGTTCTGGGCTCCCCAGCTCCAGAGGGACAGGGAATTGCTGCAGAGAGGCCAGTGCAGGGCCAGCAAGATGCTGAGGGGACTGGAGCATCTTCCTGCTGAGGAAAGGCTGTGGGACCTGGAGAAGTCTGATGAGGGATCTCATCAACACTTACCAGTGCCTAAAGGGTGGGTGTCAGGAGATTGGGGCAGCGCTTTTATTCTGTTGTATCCACTGACAGGACAAGAGGTGATGGAAAGAAGCTGGAACACAGACAGTGCCACTGAAACACGAGGAGAAAAGTCCTTTGGTGCTGAGGTGAGGGAGCCCTGGCCCAGGCTGCCCAGGGAGGGTGTGGAGGCTCCTTCTCAGGAGGTTTCCAACCCCACCTGGACACGTTCCTGTGCCCCCTGAGCCAGGGGAACCTGCTTGAGCAGGGGCTGGGGCTGGAGCAGCTCTAAATGTCCTCTCCAAACTCCACCATTCTGAATGTCCCATTCAAACCCCACAATGATTCTATGATCACTCATCTAACCCTCCCTTCCCATTGCCAGGGAAAACTCTGCTGGGTTTGATGCTCCAGTATGAAGTTGCTGGAGCCTGAGAGAGGCATGTGCTCAGCTCTTCTCCCAGACCTCACTCAGGGGAGGTGTTCCTTCAGTCTGTCCTCAGATGTTTCTTCTCCCTGCAGCCCAATGACGGGTATCTGAAAAGAAGCTGAGAACAGTCCCATCAAACCTTTGCAGTTACTGGGGCAAGCCAGGCTGTAAGGAGACTGCACATGAGCCAGTTTCACGGGGAAAACAAACAGAAATGCTTTTGTCAGTGCATCAGAAAAAAAAAAAAAAAAAAGAAAACAACAGAGGAGAAGAAAAGTTGGGGAAAAAATAGCCACTGTGTGGAAAAAAATCAACTCTCTCCTGAAGCAAGCAGCACAAAAACCCCTCCTGTCGTATTGAGCTGTGACATATGGTTACACAAATAGAAACCACAGAGGGGAAAATCATGTTTTCTCTTTCATTATTTATCACTCTCTAACTGTCTCCAGCTGGGTGAGTAAACAGCCTCATTGGGCTGTAATGAGAACAGCCTGCTGCCACTGTGCTCCGGGCTGCTGGAGCCCGATGGCGCGTGTGCGGGAGCTCCAGCCTCTGCCTTCCAAAGGCAAAGGAGACTCCCCCCCCACCCCTCCCAGCTCCCCTCTCAATGCCCCTCAGCCTTTTGGGCCCTCACCACCAGCACCTGAGGGGTTGGTAAGATGCAGCATGTGGCTCCAGCACCCGCAGCATCCTCCCCTGGGCAAGCGCTAACTAGGAGCAGGCTCAGTTCCATTAAGCAGGGTGCTCCCGGTGATTGTTCAGGGGAATTCTGTGCCCAATTTCCCCTCTGAGCTGCTGTAGCAAATTGACTCCTAAGTGTCCCGTGAAATGGCTGCATAATTCACACATCTGAGGAGTGCTGGCTCTCAGAGCCAGGTGCTTTGCTTTGCCTCCTCTTCCACCTCACTGGGTTTGGAGCTGGTTTTCTTTGCAACCTTTTCGCCCACCCTGCAGCTCTCATGAGGGGGTTTAATCACAGGGCCTGTGGGATCTGCCATTCTCTGACAGCATCTTCCCTCCCATCCCATCCTGAAGGGCTCTAAACAGCAAAGTGTTGCAGATCTCCCCTCTCAAAGGGACCAGAGGCGAGGCCACGGGCTCTTCCCACACCCTGAGCCCTGGTCCAAGCCTGGAGCCCCAGGGAGGTGTCTCTGTGGACACATGGCAGCTGGCCCCTGCCTCCCCAATCCCCCTGCATTTCCCCACTTGCTTTACTGGGAGGGGGATCAGACTTTAAGATTCAGAGCCCCTTGATTAGGGCAGGCTTTGGATTAGGTTCTGAATTAGGTCAGAGTTTCAGCCTCTCAGTTGCTTTCATCTTTCCCTCCTGCATCTTTCCCAGGGCACAGCTGAACTCAGGCTGCCCCTGGCCCACACACAGCTCGTGCTCGTGAACCAAAGGGCAAGTAGCACCTGTGGCATGGGCACAGCCACCACAGCCCAGCTTTGAGGAACCCCTGTCCCTCCCCTTGCACCCAGCACCCAGCAAAGGACCCTCAGGAAGGTGCATCCATGGAGGACCCCGTGTAGCATCAGGGAACTGCATCCATAGGAGCCTTTCAGGGGAGAAAGGTCTTAGCCAAGAGGCAGAAATTCCTTGAGCATTGATAGTGGTGACAAGTGATTTCCCATGAAGATTAACCCATTTCTCAAGTCAGGCACAGCAGCCATCCCCTCTGTGCCAAGTGGCCTTTGGAGTAGATCTGAGCCTTTCCACCAAATGAAAAACTATTAGTCAACGGAAGCATTTGAGTGAAAACTGACCCAATTTGGAACATCACTTCTGCTCCCACCTCTGGAATAGTCTGTGCTGGAGTTTGAGTGAAATTAGGTCACTCTTGAACAAAGGTCATGAAAGAACACGACAAGCTTTTCAATGGGAAACCCCAGTTTTTGCAGCTTTTTACTGGAAATCCCCTCCCAGGAAGAAAAAAAATCCTTATAAATAGAGTCAAAACAGCTCCTGGAGGAAAATCATCCCTGGATTTACCCATTATACCCACTTGGGTACTGTGCAAAAACCCAGCTTGAACCAACAGGATTTCAGCCCTCCTGAGCTCACAATCAGTTTGCGGAAGAAGAAGAAAAGCACTTAGTGAGAACCTGACTTTTTTCCTCCTATGAAATCTCTGCATCCTTCAAACCTGCCCAGGACAGGGGTTTAGGGAGATGGAGAGCCCTGGGAGCTCAGGGCAGGGACAGGACAGGACTCAGCTGCACCTCTGATTCAGCCCAGCCGAGAAGCTTCCGTTGACTTAGTGCTTAAACACCCGTCTCAAAGCTGCATCAAAGGCCTCTTACAGTAAATACTCCCTTAGCTTTCACAATCACCATCTGATGATCTAATCCCTGCCCGTTTCCCTGGGAAGGGATTGCACAGGCAGCTCCTTTCTGCAGAAAGCCAATGCTGATGAGTGCCAGATTTGGAATCCTCAGGAAGCTTTCACAAATGGGTAAATAAAAGGGAAAGTTTGGGGTTAGGCTCAGCCAGGGATGTTTTCCCAAGTGCAGAGAATGGTTGAGGGGGGAAGGGGCTGCTATAGGATTAGAGTCCCCCACCCCAATATCTGCTCAAGCACAGACACATCCCATCCCTGGCTGTGGGTGAAGGGAGCAGCAGCCTAAGAAACTTCAGTCTGGCTTTGGGAATGAGCTGGGGGACAAGGAGGATCCTGCAACAGAGGTGGCTCTGATCCTTTGCCTTGATGTTTAGAGGCTCCTGGGCCTGTGTGTGTGGTTCACAAGCCCATAAAGACGTGCAGGCGTTTTCCCCTCGCTCTTTAGCAGAAGTTTGGTCTCGATTGCATCTGTTTTGAGTGAGTGCTTGAGGTGCTGGGGGCCACTTCCACTCCATGTATGAGTCTGAATCCCTCCTGCCATCCTGTCCCCATCCCTGGCACCTCTGTGTGGGGCTGAGGAGCCGGCCCCAGGCGCGGTGAGCACAGGCATGGGCTGCACCAGGGCTCATGGCACATGGCCCTGCAGTCCTCGAGCTCATGGGAGCTGCTCTGTGGTCAGGTGCCAGACCTGGGGATGCTGCAGTGTCCTTAAACCAGGGCAAGGCGGCGAAGGAGCCCTCAGTGGGGGAAGAGGCTTGAGAAGCCCAACTCCAGCTCCAAACAAAGCACTTCTGTGCTCCTGCCGGAGGGCGAGCGGCGATGGTTTCCTGCTGCCCAGCTTCTGGGGGGCTGCTGCCCTCCTCTTCTGTGTCTTGTCCCACTGCTGCAGCCAGATCCTGACCTCCTGAGCCTTCCTTTCTATCTGAGCACATTGCAACCCCAGCACTGGCTACTTGACCACCTTTCCCTCTCCTCCTCCTCCTCCTCTCAGCTGTGCCATTAGCATCCTCCCCGTGTAAATGTTAATGAATTGTCATCAGAGCAAAGTAATCACCAGTCAGCAAAACTTAATTTTACCAAAAGACAAAAAGAGGCTTCGCTCTAATTGATGGAAAATTGGTCCTTTCTTGTCAGGTTATTGTTCATCTTCCCTCCTGCTAATGACTCTGCTCCCACCAGCCATGCCCAGCCCCGGGAGCCTCGATGAGCACCAGGAGCCCCGCAGCTCCCACTCCATGAAAACCTGAGAGAAAGAGGATTCTCTTCATTAAGAAACTTTCCAAAGGCAATGCAGTGGAAAGTTTCCAAAGGAGGGAGGAAGATGAGCTGATGTCCTGCCCAGCAGCCTCAGGGGGACTGGCAGGAGCCATGGGAAGTGCTCAGCTGGTTTGGTCAGGGCACACGAGCGCACGGTGTCGATAAGAGGGAGGTGATTACATTTTTGGATGCCTTTCTGTTTTAATCACCTAAGATGAGAGGCAGGTAAAAAGCAGGCTGGAAGCCTAGTGCAAATCCAGCAGAGCTTTGCTGAATTCCTGGACTGAGAGGTCAGAGCTGACCTGCCACTTGTCCCTTTGTCACAACATCCTTGGGATGGGGGGGAAAGAAATAACAAGACAGATCATTTTCTTTCCCTTCATATATCTGCAGCCCAAAGCAAACCAGACCTATCCCAACCACTGTTCTTTACAGATCCTATTGCAGTAGCGCCCAGGGGACCCTGCTGTGGTCCCATCTCGTTGGGTATTGCCTAAACACAGGCGTGGAGTGGGTGTCCCTGGTGCCAGGCAGCCCCCAGGCTGCGGCTGTGCTCCATGGGCTGGGTTACACAGACTATTACGGTAATTTGATAAGCCAGTTTCTTCGTGATATGAATCTTTGCCTTCGTTAAAGAGAGGAAAGGGAAGAAAAAAAGAAAGAACCACCCCACCAAACCCCACGTTGCATTTTGATGGCTTCACAGGGACAGTTCATTAAGCAATCAACTCCTCTAATGAAATATTTCTTTGTTGAAATAGTCGTTGATGTGCTGCAGTTGTGCAGAGGAAGGGAAGGACCGTGGCCCAAAGGCTTTTTGCTCTTGAGTCTTCCCAAGCACATGCCTGGAACAGGGGGTTGTGCCCTGGCATCGAACGTACAGAGCAAAGCACATGGCAGCCCAGGGAGAGCCCAGCCTGCAAGGAGGCTCCAGCACCTTCTGGGTGTTGTTTCTTGTCCCCTTCTTTTTGTTATGCCTGAGGATGGATGAGGTTTTAAACATCAGGGCTGGGTCTTCTTTGGAGGGTGCAAACAGGGAGGTGTTGGGGTGGGCTCTGGTCAGGCTCAGGTTTGTGCTGTGGTGGCTCAGTGCCACGTGGGGACATCATGGCAGAGGGGAGGTGGAAATCTGGGGCAAGAGTGAGTGGAAATGGGCAACTGTGGAGTGGGCAGAGCTGGCAGCAGTGGGAAGAAAGGGGTCCCAAGACAAAGGACTGATCCAGCCAGGTGAGAGGGGACAAGAGACCCCTTGGCACCCCTGGAGCAGTGTAGCAAAGGCTGTTTTACACCCCACAGGGATTTAGC
Source organism: Urocolius indicus (assembly GCA_013401255.1). NCBI lineage: Eukaryota > Metazoa > Chordata > Aves > Coliiformes > Coliidae > Urocolius > Urocolius indicus. The sequence continues at coordinate 63,448 of WBNH01008017.1, read as the reverse complement.
CAGATGCTCTGGTGTAAGAGCAAGGAGGAGGGAGCTCAGAGAGCCAGGATGGAGAGCATTGGCAGCAGAAGAAAGACAGGAGGGGGGAAAAAAAAAACATATCAAAGGGTGAGAAATGAACAACTGCAGACAAAGCTCTGAATGTGGCCTCTCACCCCCCCTCCTCTCTCAAACCTCACACCATGAGTAATCCCCAGCACTCGGCAGCGCTCGGACTCAGACAAGTAGTCACCACGTGCAGGGAAGCATCTCCCCGAAGGAAACAATGCAGACAAACACGGTGAGTGGTGAATGCAGACGTCCTGCTCTGGATGAGTAACCTGATTTGAGAAGCAGAGACACGTAAAGGAAGAGAAAAGAAGAAAAGAAGGGGGGGGGGGGTAGAAAACCTCAACCAACAAATCCTGACCAAACCAGGGCACATGCCAGAGGGGAGAGAAAGCCAGGTGTCCTGTGTCTGGGTGTGCTGGTGGCTTGGTGTGGTGTGGCATGGCATGCAGGCATCTGTATGGCTCCATCACAGAGCCCATGGCACCCTGCAGCAGGGCAATGTGGCCCCACCACTCGCAGGCTCCTTCCTCTCCTGTGCTGAGATGCTGCAGGCACAGAGAAAATATCAGTCACTGTCTGCAGACCCCTCCCCAGCCCCCCATGTCCTTTTCTCCATATGTGGGAGCAGCACACCCAGACACCAGTGGTTTTGCCTCTCTGCTGTCCCTCCTTTAACCATCAGCTCCAGCTCACTGAGTCCGGTCTGTCTGACCCTCCTCTGTCTGTGCAAGTAGGGGAAACTGAGGCACGGCACAACTGCAACCCAGAGGGGCTGCAAAGCCTCTGAGGCTGAGCCTGGGCTGCTGCATCCCCCTACAACATTTCTCCCCGTGTCTCCCCTCTGTGTGCAGCTCCGAAGCTGAGCTGTCAGGATTCCCCCCACCTCACCCAGGGGGGAGCTTTTGGCCAGGGGTGATGGGGACACCCTCACCAGGACAGACAGACAGACAGACAGACAGCAGCCTGTCGCTTTAAAAGGGAGCCAGGAGCCTCTCATCACTTCCAGGAACTCGGTGCATCATTTCTTTGCCTTACGCAAGAGGCGAGCGGGGTCCAAGAGCTCAGCATCAGCCGGCACGTCCGGGCACAGCCGGATTCCTCCTGGGATGAGCAACAGCAGCGGCTCCGGGGGTCTCTCAGGGACCCCCAGCTGCACCAGCCCTGTGCTGGCTGTGTGCATGCGAGGGGCCGATCTCTGCCCATCCCTCCTCCTCCGCTCACCAGCCCGTCGCTGCAAATGAAGAGGGATGAAGCCCGAGGTGGGTCAGTCCCAGAGCAGCGGGGAGGGGGCGGTGGGCTCCAGCCTCTCCGGGCTCTGCAGCCTCACAGGGTGATGCAAGAACTGCGTGGAAATCGCTGGGGTTTTTTTGGGGGTGGGGGTGGGGAAACCAGCTTTTCTGTTCATCTGCTGAAATGTCCACCTCGGAAGGGATGGGAATTGGGGATTTAACCCTGTCAGCACACAGCTCCATCCCCAAAACCCTGCTCTGGAAGGGGAAAAGGAACTTTCTTCCGTTCTTCTTCCTATTTTCCCACCACCGATTTTCTCTTTCTCTTCTTTCCTTGTGTTTATTTCGTTTTCTTCTTTTATTTTGCCTTGAAAGAAGGAGCCTCTGTGCCAAGGCAAGAAGCAGAGGAGTCCAGGGGGCTCGTTTACATCAAGAAATGCCCGATGTTGGAAGGAGCATCTTTAGCAAAGGACAGGTTCTCTTTTTGAAGTCACTCTTCCCATCGAAGAAAAACCAAAACAAATTAGAAACCAAACGAGATCTTCTCCACCATTCACGTGCCAGGACTGGCCAATCCAAAACCTGCTGCAAATAAGCTTTGGATGCAGCTTGGAGAGGACTTTCCTGGAAGGATGAGGATGTTGCCCTGTTTGGAGCTGCTTTGCCTTGGGTAGGATTTAGAACAAACCCAAACTGACCTTTTTCCACAGCCAATTCCATCTTTCTGTCAACCTTATGGCAAACTGACAGTGGTTTCCATTCCAGGCAAGAACAGGATTGAAACCTTTGGTTGAAAATGTTCACTTTTTAAAGACTGTCAATATTCTGGTTGGAAGAGTAGGGAGGAGAAAGAAAACCAAACCCAGCTTTACCAGGAAAAACAATCTCCCATGGATAAGAGCGTGGGGATGGATTGCAGAGGTGTGAGAGAGAGGATGAGCGTGGAAGAGCTGGAATGTGCAGTTTTCCTGGAAGAGATGACAGACACATTTCATAGAATCACACAATTGCCAGGGTTGGATCTCTACAGATTATCCAGCCCCAGCCCCTGCTCAAGCAGCTCCCCCTGGCTCAGGGGGCACAGGAACGTGTCCAGGGGGTGTTGGAAACCTCCCGAGAAGGAGCCTCCACACCCTCCCTGGGCAGCCTGGGCCAGGGCTCCCTCACCTCAGCACCAAAGGACTTTCTCCTCCTGTGCCAGTGGCACTGTTTGTGTTCCAGCTGATGTCCATCAGCCCTTGTCCTGGCACTGGGCACCACAGAAACAAGTGTGGCCCCAGCCTCCTGACACACACCCTTTAGGTACTTGTAAGTGCTGATGAGATCCCCCCTCAGGCTCCTCCAGACTGAACAGCCCCAGGTCCCACAGCCTTTCCTCAGCAGGAAGATGCTCCATCCCCCGTGATCATCTTTTGATGGCATTTGAGTTCTGCCACTTACCCTGCCCTACCTCCTGTCCTCCAGCCCTTTGGAGGTGACACGTGCCCAAAACATTGCCTGTGGCAGAACAAAAGCAAGTGTTTCCCTTCCTTCTCTCCTCTCTCTTTTGGGAGGTTGGCATCAGAGCACAAGGCTCCATGGTCCCTCACCCTTCTGGGAGTCCCCACAGCATTCCTGAGGTCCCCATGGCCATCAGCTTCCCTGGATGGTGTGAGGGACAGCAGACCCCACCAAGCAAGGTGCAGTACAGACCCTGACTGATGCATCTCTCCTCACCCAGATCCCTGCTCACTCCTATTTCTTTTTCTTGGCTGATACACAGATGAACAAAGAGGGATCCCTGGGCCAGGCTCAATTCACAGACTCCCCTTGGTGGAAGGCTGCCCGTGTCTTTTTGTGCAGATCCTTCCCACTCAGATGCTATTTGATGTCTTCAAAGGGGCTATTCTTGTGTTGAATAAAGAAGGCAAGAGCAGGTTTGACAAGGCTCGTCACTCAAAGCTGTTTTTTTCCCTCAGAAGAGTGCCAGGTTGGGATTAAAACCAAAATATTCTGGTTTTCATAGGCTGATATTTGGGTGAATAACTCATACAGTCAGAACATCGGGTATTAAGGTGTACATTTGGGGAGGCCAATGGGAAAACAGCTTTTAAGTACCTAAGAGGGAAATAAAACTCCTTGAGCCCACAAAAATGCTTGAAGAGAATCATCTCAGCTGAGCCAAGGGCGAGGCAGTGACTTGGGGTGTCTTTGTTGGGATGCTGCAGGTCAAGGTGGGGCAGGGGAGG
>WBNH01008017.1:0-57036 GCA_013401255.1 Urocolius indicus | reverse complement strand
TTGGAAGAGGAGGAGGAGGAGGAGAAGAAGAAGAAGAGGGGGGAGAGCGGTGTGTGAGAGGCGGCGCGGCCGCATGCCCGCCGCGGACCCCGAAGCTCCGAGTGACCAGGTGGGTAAAAAGCGGAGCGGGAGGGTCCGGGGCATCTCCCCGCTGCGGGTTTTGGGGAGGGGTGAGATGGGGGGGGGGGGGGTGTGTGTGCGTTGCCCCCCTCCCCACCACAGCTGCTGCCGGCAGAGGAGGGTTTCGGGACGCCCCCACCAAGCCCCGTCTCTAGCGGCAGGTGTGNATTCTGGCTTTTGCCTCCGCTTCGATACAGCCCCGGCTGCGGGAGGGAGGGCGCGGGGGCCCCCGCCGCTCCCCCGGCTCCGTTCACACACACCCCGGGCGTTTGTCCGGCCAGCGGAGGGGTTGGGGGGGGGGCTCAGCACCCCTCGGGGAAACTCGCGCTGCCGGTGCCGGATCAGCCCTGCCTCGGGATCCCGCAGCCCCTGCCCCGCCAGCAGCCTCTCGGCTCCCTTTGTTGGTGTTGCCTATTTTTTCCCCCATCTTCTTCTTCTCTCCGGTAGTTTTGTTTTAATTCTGGCTGTTCGGGGGACTTTGGGTGGGTTTTTTTTCCCCCCCTCTTTCCCCACCGCACTCAGCCCCGTGGCTGCGTGCCGGGGAACGGCTCGGTGGGCACGATTCCTCCGTGTGAGATCTCTGAAGTCAGCTCCTAAAGTTTTGAAATTGGTGGGAGAAGCCGTCACCGTCCCCCATCAACCTGCGACCAGCCCCGGCCATCGCTCCAGCAGCTCCGGGGGGGAAAGAAAGCATCCAAAAGCATAAACCCAAACTGCAAGGTGAGGGCAGAGGAAGGACAAACGCACGGCTTCAGATGGAGCTGCAGAATATTCCCCCCCCCCACACCAGGTTTGGGTAGCGGAGGGGAAGGGGTTTCGGGAGGAGGTTTTGGGAGGGGGGTGATGTGATGGCAGCTGGGTGCAGCCCTGCCCCACGTTTCTCCCGTGCCTGTGTTTCACTCGGTTGCAAAGTTTTGCGAGGCTTTTGGCATGCCTTTGTTTGAAAAGGGGAGCGAGGTTGGTTGTTTTTTTTTCTTTATCAAAGGTTTAGGGATGGAGGGGTGTCTTTATAACATCAGCGTTGATGCCGGCTGCCTGCGGGGAGGTCTCGGTGGGGGTTAGTTGGGACCCCGGCTGGCAGCAGCTACCACCAACATCAGCCCTAAGAACGTATTTGGAAAGAGTTTATTTTAATGACAGAACTGTCGTCTTAGGGGATGGTCAGAAATTCCCCAGCAAATATTATTCAGCAGAGCTGGCGACAGGTCGCTGATAACCCCTTGATCAGCCTCTTTCCCTCCTATTCCCAGCCCAGCGTCCACCTTCGTTTGCGAGATATTTTTTCCCAGCCCCGGCAAACAACAACAACAACAACAAACAACCAAAAAGTTCAGCTATTTCTCTTCTTCCCTGATCCATCTGCCTTGTCCTTGTGGATAAACAAACGTGCCTCTGTCTCTGCTCCCCTCTCACCCTCTCGCTAAAAAAGAAAAGCACTTCAGAAAGTGCCGTGCCAGCAGCAGATCGCTCGGGATATTTCTTTTTCGGTGGTAAGGAAATCTGGTTTGAGTTGGCAGCCGCCTTTCCAAGGTGTGTAGAGGAGAGAACAAGTGGAGTCTAATTGGGTTTTTCTGTTGGTTTTTTTTTTTTTCCCATTTGGGAGTGATTCTTGGGGTGATTTTCTTTATTCCCCCCCCGCCTTTAAAACAAACCACAAAGCGAGGGGCTGTCCCACTCCCTTCTCTCCTCTCTCCAAGCTGCTTTTTAATCCAAATAAAAAACAGGGGAAAGCAGGATTAATTCCCCCTCATGTGCAGCCCCCGCTTTGCTCAGAAAGTACCCAGCTTGGAAAACTTGTGCTGGGGTTATTTTTTTATTATTATTATTGTGCTCTTCTTAATATAGTCTGGGAGGAATTTGTGTCCAAATTCCTCCCCGGGATTGCTTCTTGGCTTCGGGCAGCTCCTCTATCCCCATCGCTCTCGGCTGGGAGACGGCGAATACCTAAAGAACTTGCCTTTTACCATCCTCAGAAACAACTTCATGTGGGATTAAGGACCTCGCTTTTCCCCACGGCGTTGTAAAACCGTGGGGCAGACCATAAAAAAAAACCCAAAACAACCTAAAACGCACCAACCCCACACGCTATTAGTTTGTGTATTAAAAAGGTTGGGTTTGTTTTTTAACCCAAACCAGAAGCAGCGGGATTTGCTCTTTACAAATTCCTCCTCGTTGTGTTTCAACGGACCCGAGGAGCCTGTGTGTGGGTGCTGGAGAAACAGGCATTTGATGTTAAATCAACCCAACATGTGTGGTGCACGGGCAGCGTGACCCCCCGGTCCCCGTGTGTTTGTGTGGACCCCGTTCCTTTCCCTACCTCCCCGTGCTCTCAATTCAATGCTCCCGAGTCTCGGGTTCTTGTGAAATCAAACTCTTCATTTATTATTGGATATTTTTTTCCTTTCATTTCCATCCCACCTTAAAATATATCACAAAAAAAAACCCCAAACAACCCAACAAACCCTCCCCAGGGCTGGGAGGATGGAGAAAATCATCAGATTTGGAAAAATTACTCAATTTCCTATCTTTTCTTCTCTCTCTCTCTCTTTATTTTCCTCCCCTTTCCAGGTTACTTAAAACTGTGAAGGGGGAATATATGAGGCACAAAATTTCCTGTGCCGAGCCGGGACGCTTTTGTCAGGGCTGTGAAGCTCTGGGTGGCTCTGGCTCTTGCTTTTCTCCTGCCCTTTGTGGTGCTGGAGCTGGGGAAGAGCTTCCCTGGAGCTCTCCCTCCGCTTCCAGCCGTGGCCGGGAGCCCCTGTTTTGAGATGCTACTTGTTGGTTTGAGGCTTTTGGTTTGGGTTGTTTTTTTTGGGGGGGGTTGTTTTTTAGATTGAGTTGTTGTGGGGTTGTTTTTTGTTGTGGGTTTTGCCCCATCCCAAGCTGCTTTTGCTTGGGGTGTTTGGTGTGGGGGGACGGGGATGCTGCTGCTCACAGCCTGGGTCGAGCGTCGCTCCCGTGATAAAAACCAAACGGCTGTGAGTAAACGGAGCGCGGCGCGAAGTTGGGACCCGCTGCTGGGGGAAAACTGTGGGAGAACAGGATGGAAAAGCCTCTCCTCCTTGAACCTGTGGTGCAGCCCGGGGATGTGGGCTTGGGGAGAAACTGCAGGTGCCCCCCCCGTTCTCACATTGGTTTGGGGATGGAGTGAGGGATGGAGGACGCGCGGTGAGGGGAGGGCTGGGACTCTGCTGAGGCTGAGCAAACAGTGAAACGAAATTAAACAGATTGAAGTTGTTGCGGGAGGGGAGGAGGCAGAAGTGTCTGATAGTCAAAACTCCCCCTCCAGAAAAAAAAGAGAATCATATTAAAAACCATGTGTAAACACAATGCCCAGCCCCAGTCACCTCCCAGAGCCGGCTGAGCCTTGGTTTTACGTTCCCCTTTGGAAAGGGAAGAGCAGGACGTGCTTAAAACCCCCCCTCCCAAACCTGTGCAATGGATAAAATCAAGTGACACTAAAATATCTACTCGAGGCCCTTCGCCCTTTTCTCTCCTAATAACCCGGCAGGAATGCGAGTGCACTCAGTTGTGAAGTTGCTGCCCGGAGAGCCTGGGAGCTTTTCTTTTCTGCGGCTGGAGAGGGGGGATGCTTTGAGGCTGCTGATGTTTGTGTCTCGCTGTGGGGCTGGGGAGAAAGGGGGATGGGGGGTGGCAAAGCTCAGGCTTTCAGGTTTTTCCTTTATTTTGTTCCCACCACCACCCCTTTCCTCTTTTCTTGTTGGTCTGGCAGGGAGGGTGGAAGCAGGGGGAGCGAGGCCGGAGGAGGAGAGGTGCAGTGCTGGATTTGCCTTTGTAGCAGCAAGGTGGGGGGCAAGCCGTGCCCCTAGCAGAGGCTCATTCTTCCAGGCAGAGAAAGGCGGGAGAGGAGAGCCCAGAGACCCCAGCTTTGCTTTTTCCTCCTTGGAAAAAAAAAAAAAGTAATAACACATTTTATGGCTCTTTGCGTCACGTTTCCCACTGCGGGAGTGGGCTCGGGGAGCCTGGAGTATTTAGGGGAATTCTGCTATTTATGTAGGGAGAGAGCTGGGGTGGTTTTCCCCACTTTTACTCCCCTTCCCCACGGTGGTTTTAAAGCATGAGAGAGCCCCCGAGTTGTGGCTGACAGGTGGGTTCTGGGGGAGGATGCTCCCCGCTTCTCGCACCCAGCATCAACCCGAGTGTGTGCGGGTCCCTCCTGCTGTTCTGGGTTTGTTCTCTCTCTCCTCTTGGTACTGAGGCTCCCAAAATGACCCTGCTGCCACCTCAGTGTCACCTGATGCTTCTGGAAGTGGAAGCTGGAAATTTCCTATCCTGGCTTCTCTGATTTCCGTCTTCTCCAGCGTGGCCGCACGCGAGGCACCTTGCAAACCCGCCTGGGATGGCTTGGTCCTGTGAGCATCATCCCTGCAGAGGGACGAGCTCGGTGTTAGTGGGAGAGGGAAGAAAAAAACATGAGGAAACCAAACTGCAAACGCATTTGGAGCTTGGAAACCCGTGTGTCTGCTTGGGAAGATGTAAAAACCCTCTGCGTGCCACTTATGCCGAGCCCGATGCACCTGAGAGACAGAGACACAGAGGTAGCTGCTCGGTTCAAAATGAAAGCAGGGGCCGTGGCAGCAGTTTTGCAGCGAGTTGCCATCTGGCCTGTGACCATGTCGGGCTGGCCCTGCTCGTCCCTTCAAGCAGCCGTGGGGCTGGGGCTGGGGCCAGGGAAACTTGCTGCCCTGAGAGCGGGTGGAAGAGCGGCACGGGGAAGGACTCGCATCCATTTTATCACCTCGCAAAACCTTCCCCCTCCCATTGCTGCACCTTTTAAAGTCAAATATAACTTGTAGATCAAGACAGGGCCGGGCACAGCTTGGAAAACTTACTAATTCTTGTTGTTTTCCCCCTTGCTGCAAGTGTTTGTTGTATAAAACACGGCGAAGATGCTGCTCCAGAGGGGTTTCTTTAAACTTTTTCCTAATTTAAACCCCTTCTGGCAATCGCAGAGGGCAAACATCTCTGATAAAACATGTTACTGGCAACCAGACTGCCTGTGACAAAAACATGTTTGCGAGTGGAACGGCATCAGAGCAAGGAGAGAGTTAAGAGGCAGAAGAAGCAGAGGAGAGCCGCTCCCGTCGGAGGTCGGAGAGGCTGCGACGCTGCCGAGAGAAAATGCTGAGGGAAAAACGCAACTCGGTCTGTCTGCCACGTTTTATTTTATAAAGGTCCTGCTGGAAGGAGAGATTAGATCTGGGGATGGAGCTGGAGGGAAGTCATTAAGGGATTATGATGTCTTGCACCGGCACAGACGTGGGCATGGGGCTGTCTGTAACGGTACCGGGACAGCCCGGCGAGCGAGCACGGAGCCCTTGGCACAGGGAGGCGGGAGCCTCTTTCCTTGGGGTTTTTGTATGTGTGTGGGTGGGTTTATTATTTTTTTAAGGGGAAAAAAACAAAAAGGAGAAGCCTGTGTTTGCCACCCGCCCGCCGAGGGGTTCGTGAAGAGCTGGCGGCGGCGTTTGCCGTCTCTCGTGCCCTGGCAAGTTGGCAAAAAGTCTCTTTGCAGCGTGTTCCAGCGGAAACCCTCCTCCTGTGCCATGGCTGAGGCTGATGAGCAGCCAAAACGTGCTTGATTTTTAGCAAAATAAGGGAGGGGAAGGTGTCTGCAGGAGGGAATTTCACCTGATCCCGGCTCTACTGGCAGTTGGATGTTGGTCGGCAGCAAAAGGGGTGATAATGAAACTTTGTTTTTTGGGAGGCTGCTTTCAAAACTTTGGAAAGGCACAAAAAAAATATTTTTTGGAGGGTTTAGAGTGGGGAAAAAAATTCGGGGAATGCCCTGATTTGGAGGTGACTTGGAAGCTGTTTGTTCTGCCTCAGTGACAATCTTCCTCATGTGACTTGGTTCAGCGGGGAGCTTGCACTGGTGTATGGGGCTGGGCTGTGGGGAATGGGGGAGCTACAGCCCTCTCAAAGTGGAGGAAGAGGAGGAGGAAGACGACCCTGATGCGATGGGTATGTGCTGTGTGTGTGTGGGCTGTTTGTCAGGGCTCAGGGAGATGCCGTTCCCCGGGGGTGGTTCTGCTCAGGCCTCGGTGCCGCCGCTGAAGCGAACACGGGGCTGTGTCTGGGATGAGCCTCTCGCCTGGAGCGGGTGGTATCAAAACAACTGATTTCAACACACCTTGGCCAGGTTGCTGGCGGGTTCCTGGAGTGGGATTTAACTGTGCTGAGGCTCAGAAAGGCATAAAACAACCACGGGTGCTTTCCGGGGCAGCAAATGCTTCGCACTGGCTGGGGCAGAGTGAGCCCAGCGTCGTGCTGCAGAGTCACCTCAGGCTTGGGCAGTCACAGCCCTGACCCTGGACCCTCTGGATGTTCACTTGCTCTTCTCTGAGTCTTGGTTTGTTCCAAGATTGGATTTTAGGTGAGTGGCTTTCTCTTTTGGCTGTTTATTGTGGATCTGTGAGTCGGGGACTGTGTGTTATTTGTTCGCCCGTAGTGAGATGGGGATGGGGACCACCTAGGAGAAGCTGTGAAGGGGCTTGGTAAAAGATGTCTTCAGCCTTAGAAGAGAGAGAGAGGGCAGAGGAAAGTTACTTAATACAAAATACAAGGCTCGCGTGCTCATGAGTGAAGGATATGCTGAGGTCCCATCTACCCGTCCCCTCGTGCTGTTGGCCCTTTGGCTTTGCTTCTGAGCCTATTAGTGGGAATGTATTTGCCTGGTGAATTTTTGGGGGTGCTTTTTGGCCTGGGGGTGTGACTTGGTTGGGTGCCACCCATACAGGACGTGCTGGGCTCGTGGTGCATCAGTAGGATGGGGTTTCTGGCACAGAGGATCCTGCTTTGCCCACGCAGTCCTGGATGCTGCTGGCTGCAGGGTTCTCCCCAGGGGCACCTCGGCTACTGCTTGGTCTCATGGCTTCACTCCCAGCTCCTGGGGAAGGAAGCTTTTGACCAGGATGACAGGGGATGTCCCATTGGCTCCTGGGGCAAGGGGAAGGTGCCCCACTGCAGCACTGGCAAAAAAAGGCCTTGGGGCTGAGGGATAACTTGTGGCAGCAAATCCCTGGCAGAGATGAAGCATCTTGTTGAGCATCAGGAGTTTTTGACTGAACCGGGCCAGGGTTTGGGCAGGAGTGGCAGGCAGAGACCTTTTATCAGGGTGTCCTGTAACTGTGTCCTGTCCCCTCTGAGTGCCACTTCCCAGGCTGTGTCCTGACAGCCAACCTGCCACGGAGCTGTGTGGCACCAGGGGCCTGTTTGTAAGGGCTGCACTGGCTCACCCCAAAACTCCCTGTGCACAGTGTGGAAGCAGCACAGGACCCCGGAGCCTTGAACAAAACCAAAACACCTTTTAACAACCTTGGATTTAGGTGTTTTTCCTTGGACATCTCCCTCTTTCTCCTGGGGAGCTCAATGTACCCTAGCACTGCTGAGCATCCCAGGGCCCTGCACGCTGGTCCCAGCTGGCAGAGAGACAGGAGGAGGGAGTGAGGTGCTGTGTGCCGCTGAGAGGGTTTCCCAGTGGGTGACTCTCACTGGATCCATCTTCCAGAGTTCAAAGTCCCACGGCTGATCCCTCCTGGATGCAGCCAGAGCTGATGGTGGGAGGGAAATTCCCTGGGATGTGGGGTAACTCCAGTCTGGAATGTGAAGATGGCATTGTTGGGCCTACTAAAAAAAAAAAGGGGGAGGAGGAGAGAAAATAAAGGGAAAGGGGGTGTGAGGGAGAGTGTCCTGTAACTTTTGTGTCAGGAAATGCGGGTTTGGAAGCTGTACTGTGCCAGGTATAGCTGCAAAAGCACTTTGCCGAGGTGGATTCGGATGGAGGCAGAGCTGTGGCTCTTGGGAAGCGCTGTCTCCAGCTTTGCCCTTCTCTGGGGTTGTGTATCAAGTCTTTACGCTTTCCCCTTGTACTCTCCAACCACCTTTCCCTGCAGGGAAGTCACTTCCCAACCTGAGCAGTACCACTTTTATCCTGTATTTCTACAGCAGTGTGCTGGTGGGCTGTGGTTTGTTTTATGGGTAGGGGAGGGTCTTCCCCCTCCCCATTCCCACCTCCTGCTCGTGCTGCCTGTGCCCTGAGCTCAGTTTGGCTCTGCTAGGAGCAGGGTTTGGGGAGTCAGGCTGTGACTGCTCTGCCTGCCACAGATGTTCGCCCTTAATAAATTAAAACCTCAAAATCGACATGATTCCTCGTTTGGAAAACAAAAGGGACGTTTGTCCCCTGCTGTGTGGGTAAATCTGGGGCTGGGGGGAGGAGGAGGAGGGTGCTGCTGCTCGTCCCATCGCTCCTAATTTGTCTCAGCTTCTCAACACCTGCGGTCTGAAGCACTTGTGCTTTTGCTCCTGAGCCCCTCTTTGCTCTGCTTCCCCCCGTCCCAGCACTGGGGGTGGTGGGTTTGTAGACTGCAAGGGTCTGTTATTTCTGTGTGGGGATGTGAGACAAGAAGCAGGAAAAGGAGAGGACTGGGCAGGCTGGAGTGCCTGGGGATTGATCCTGCACACTTGACTGGAGTCAGAGCAATCCTGGTTCCTGCAGCAGGGTGGAGGTGAGACCACCGAAAGCACACTGCTCCGAGGCCCCCTGCCTGGGGAAGGCTGGTGTTTTGGGTGCTGGATCCCCTCTTCTCTCCTTGGAGTTGTGCTCAGTCACCTCCTGGGACAGGGTCAAGATCAGGTTCTCCCTTCTCAGGCAGATCCTGCATCGCATCAGTATGAGATTCAGGATGGGATTTGCACATCACAGCTGGATGCTGGAGTCCTGGGGGAGAGCTCAGGGACATACCAGGGGGAGAGAGAAGGTTCCTGATGTGCACCAGGTACAGGGAGACCTTTTCCTCATTTTCTGGCTACTCTGTGCATTGGCCAGTGCAGAGACATGGGGGCTGCAGAGCGTGGGGCATTGCTGCTGTGGGCAAGGATGGGCAAGCAAGTGCCAGTCCCCAGGTGCCCCTTGTCCAGCCTGCAGAGGCAGTCTCAGGGAAAATCCCTTAAATTTGGAGTGTGTTGGGGAGGGAAGATGCCCAGTCACTGTGATGTGCTGCCAAGAGAAACAGGTAAAGGAAAATGTCGTAAAATCAAGGGACAAGGGTGGGAATGTGCCAGAGAAACCCTGGTAAGGGATTTCTGTCTCAACTTTGCTCCTGTGGCATGACACAAGGCTCATTTCATCCCTCTTTCACCATAGTGACTGACAGAAGATCTGTGGTGGAATTTGGGTGTGATTTTTCTCCAGCTCCTCTGCTGGTCCCGGCAGCAGCGTTTGGTGCAGCAGGGAGCAGCCTGGCTCCTCTCAGCAGGTCTGTGCTGCCCCAGGGGGTGGGATGCTCAGGGCTCTGGGGATTCAGTGAGCAGGTCAGGCTCCTTCCCTGCTTGGGCACACCTCTTCTGGGATGTTTCACACATCCCCTTTTAAACTGTGTTTTTATTTGTACCTACTGTGGCAGCCTCTGCTTTTAGGGTCTGTTTCAAAATCCCTTGAAGTCTTTCTCTTGAAGTCTTTCCCTTGATGCTGGTAGGCTCGAGCCCTGAACAAATGTCCTTTTTCTCTGGGAAGTGAAACCGTGGTTCTGAATCTGGGTCAAATTTGGGGGCTGTCAGAGCAGCCCCAGCTGCAGGTCCAGCACCATCTCCAGATCTAGCACCACCTCGTTGCTGCAGCACGCAGGACAAAAGCAGTGCCAGAGCAATTTCCCCCCAGGGTTATAGAGCTGGTGGGTTTAAAATACTCTGTTATGAAGAGGCCAGTCCATTTAGAAATGTGATGAGGTGAAGCTTAACAGGAGAAGGAGCTGGGGTGGGGATTGATGGTGGCTTTGGGGAGGATCGATGCTATCTGGTCACTTGTGTCCCCATCGTACCAGAGCAGTGGATGCATCAGGGCAGAATGTTGGTTGGTGCTGCTGAATTATCCAGGTTTGGGCTGCCATGGGAGGAGATGGAGGCTATGGCCGTCCATCTGGGAGAGGTACAGAGCTCTGCCCTCAGAAGGGTTGTGCATCTGCTTTCATTGCAGAGTTGATCTTTTCTGAAGGCAGAGAATGTCTGCGCTGTTGCAAATACAGATGCTCTGGGAATCGCCCTGGGGCTGGGAGCGAGCGGGGGAGTCACTGGTTTGGTGTTTTAAACTTCTTGGCAGCAGACAGGAGCTGTGGCCTGTGCCAGGGCTGGCTGGGTCTTGTCCCTGGGGAGGTTGTGAACCCAGACTGTCCGTTTCACATCGTGTTTGATGCCGTATCCCAGTCTCGTTGCCTTCCCTCAGCCTGATGTGATGATTTTTTGGGGGATCTGATGAGAAGAGAGGAATGTCCCTTGGCTTAGTGACCTGCCTGGGACAGCTGGTGACGATGAAGCTTTGGGGATGGGAGGAGAGGCTTGTCTGTGACCCTGTCTCAGCGGGAGATGTAGAGAGATGATGTGACCTGATTGCAGAGGAGTGGTGCCAGTGCTGAGCCCGGAGCTGTGCTGAGGCTGCTGCAGAGCTCACAGCGAAGCTTCCCATGCGGGCACCAGAACCTCTGACCCCCTGCAAGAGCCCACTTGTGCCCAGAGCTATGCAGTGCCTTGGGCTGTGGGTTTCTGGCTTCATCACTAAAGCAGCTTGCCGTGCCCAAGCTGCTGCTGGGATGCCTTCCTGTGATTCCCATCAGCTGGTGGTGAGACCTTCCTGGGCAGGGAGATGTGTTGGGAGCTGGTTGCCTCAAGCCCCTTTTTCCCCCAGCACCCATGGGTGCTCTCAGGGCCCCTGGGACTTGGCAACTGAGAGCTGCAGGCCCTGGGTGTGAAGTGTTACCATAATCCTCATTCTTTAAAATGCTAGTTTATTTTTTAGGAGAGGGGGATGGGGGAGAAAATGTGCACTCTCTCAAGTGTGTTTTGTAGTGAGGATGTGTCTAACCCCATGGTGATGTAATCATGCCACGGGTTTGCATGGTGCTGCCTGTCCCTCACTGGTGGGAAGGAGCTGGTGGCTTCCTTGGCCAGTGCAGCATGGCCACTTGTGACCTGGAGCATCAGCAGCCGGCTCCATGCTGCTCTGGGCTGTCACTGCACCCCAAAGCTGGGCTTGTTCAGGGACCTGGCTGCTCTCAGGAGGAGGCATCACCTGCTGCCTGGGATGAGCAGGGATTTGGGAGGTGCAGATCATTTTCCATTCACTCTGTCCTGATGGCAAAACGAGGACGTGCTGCCTGGGTTCAGGAAGATACCACGTCCCTGATGTGCAGCGTGGTGAGAGCTGAGCTCTGGAGCCTGCATGGAATGCCATGGGTGACACCAGAGTGGTGCTGTGGGACCATGTCCTGCCTGTGATCCAAAGGGATGCTGAAACCACGGCAATGTGCTGCCATCATCCCACCAGGAACCGAGGGAGAAGCTCTTGCTGCATCCACAGCCGTGGGAAGCCTTCCCGACCTCCCCGGCAAAGGGTGCTGGAGGGAGAGGATGCTCTCCCTGGGAAGAGGATGTGGTGGCTGAACACAGCTCATCCAGCTCACACAGAGGAGCACAGGTCACCCTGGAGATCTCTTGGCTTCGGCACAGGGTCTGTGTGGGGAATGGATGGAGGGATGCTCTGCACCTATTTGCTGAGCCTCACGCTCTTCCCAAGCACCTTCCCTGTCCCCTCTGTGGCTGATGTGGCCTCACAGCTGCCCATCACCTTTCCCTCTGCAAGACCCTGGGGCAACCCAGCCTCTGCTCACTGCTTCCTAGCTTTTAGGAAAGCACTGGGGAAATTGCTGGTGTTATTCCAGCTGCTGCTGGGATAACACCAGAGGTGTCAGGGCTGCTGGAAGCTGTGTTTTGCCTTTGGGGCTGTGAGGATGCCGGGTACCAGGGCAGAGCAGGAGATGTGGAGTCCATGCAAGATGGAGCAGAGTTGTGCAGAAATCGAATCGGGAAGGCTGTTTGTGAGTGCTGAGACCAGAGGCAGCCTCAGGTCATGCTTGCCTCTGTTTGGGATGCAGAAAAATGGACTTCAGACCAGGAGTTTGAAAATACCCAAGAATAGTTTCCCCCCCCACCCCCCCCCCACCCCCTTTTTTTCTTCTTCCTCATGAGCAGCATAATTCCTGGATGAAAACCAGGTCTCTTCGTGCGTAGAAACGGGGTTTGGAGTGGAAAGCATCAATGTGCAGCAGGGAGGATGTTAAATAAAGTGTTTTCTGCAGGAGTTTTTGCACAAATATGATGGATTCTGGCAAAACTTGCAGCATCCGAGTTCGTCCCTCCAGTAGGCACCATGAGTTCTGTTCTTCTCCCCTCTGGATTATTTAAAGGCCAGAAGAGACTTTTAGCAATCTCCACTCTGACTTCATGTGAACTCAGCTGGAACTGTTTGCTTGGGATCTGATGTTGGAGCTTGTGTCCCAGCACTGGGTCCCTGGTGCCGACAGCCCCATCATCACTCCTCATCCTGCTCTAGTTTATCCCTCGCCCATTCTAGGTCATTTTCTCCCCTCCCTGTCTCTGCCCTTGCTCTTTGCAGCCTCCCCTGACAGGATGTAGCTTGATTTCTTATAAGAGCTTCCTCCATACACATCTCCTTGCCAGGAGCCTTTCTCCACCCCAGCAGTGCCTCAGCATTCCCAGGGGTGCCACAGGGTAGTGGGCACCATTCTCCTGGTGAGTTGGGACACTTCCCTCCTCTTCCTCAGCTCAGGTAGGGCTGTGCCCATTGTGGCTCTATCCAAGAGGACGAACCCTCAGCTTCCTGAAGCTGTGTCAGGCAGGTGCCTCCATGGGGACACCCATGCGTGTGGGACCATTTTCAGGCTGTCTGTGTGCAAAAGAGATGGAGGTGTCTGTGCAGGAGGTGCGTGGTTTATGCCCTGGGGTGTGCTGCCAGTGGGATGTTGAGGCAGGAGAGGTGAGTGAGATGTCCCCACAGCCTGTGGGGCAAAAAACAACTATGTGAACTGGGTGTAGGGGCAGAGACTTAAACCTGAGGTGGGATTGTGAGTGTGCATGAGCGTGTCTGGATGCTGACATACCTCTGAGGCCGCTCGCCTTCAGGCTGGGACTCTGCTTTGGCTACAGATACATCCCAAGGCACAGCAGCAATGGGAGGTGCTCTCATTATTTTACCAAGATATTGTTTTAGGAGAGTGTTTGTGCTGAAAATCCCCCATCTCTTCAACAGCCTCATCCCATGTGGAAGTGCAGAGCAGCTCTTGACAGCAAGTTGTGTGTCACGTTCTTCCTTCCATGTGTGTTGTCCGTTGGTTTTAGTTTGGGGTTGTTTTTTTTTTTTTTCCCCCTGAGAGTTTGGAGTATTTTTTTTTTTTTCCTTCCCTCTGAATCTTTTGTTTTTTTTTTTTTCCCCCACACCTTATTCATTATCATTTTTGTTAATTAGATTGTGATGGGCAACAGTCTCTATTCAAAAGAAGAAACCCTCTGAGATATGTTTGTACAAGCGTGGTTTGAGGAAGGCGGGGGGGGGGAAGGTGGGGATGAGAGCAAAGATGCTTGAAAGAAATCATTTTTCAAGTAATTTCTTCATAAAGCTCTTAAAAAAAAAAAAAAGGAGGAAAAAAAAAAACCCCAACCCACCCAGGTCCCCTTCTCCCACCAAGGCCACTTCCCCTGGTTTCCCACCCCCCCTAATTAAATGATTTGAATTTCCCCGTTAAGCGCTTGGTGCTTCCCCGGCGCCTCAGATGATTAGAAAGGGATATTCATTTATGCCTTTTAAACGCCGCCCCGATTAAAATCAGAGAGATTTTTTTTTCTCTCTCTCTCTCTCTTTTTCCCTTCATCAAAATCTAACATCCTTGAAAAATTAATTTGATGCCTCTTGTTATCAATTAATTGAATCTCGTTGGGAGAGAGGCTCGTACGGCGGGTGGTTGGTGCTGGCCCTTCTGTTCTTAGTTGCTTTTCCTCCCATCTCTTCTCCCCTTCTTGCTGCTGCTTCCAAACACTGTGACATTATAAAACTCTGCCTTTTTTTTTTAACATTATTTTTACTCATCTCATAAAGTCAATGAATAAAACTTGGTCTCTTTTCCCACCCTCCTCCCCCATTCCCTTGAGTTCCTCTTGTATGAAAGACCCTTTTTTTTTCTTGCCCCTTCACTTTCTCATCTCTCTTCCCTATCGCTTCCGAGGCAGGGGGAGAGAAAGTTGGGGCTTTAGCAATTTCACAGCGTTAGCAGAGCAGCCAGGCTCTCTCTTTCTTCCTTTCTTTAATGGGGGGATATTGGATATTTCATTTGAATCTCCCTCTTTTCAATTAAAAGTGCATGACTCCTTCTCTTAAAGGCACTCTATTCTCCTCCTTCTCTGTCTCAGCAGCCAGAGAAGCGATTTTTCCTTTCTTTAATATTCCAACTCTTCCTCTGAGACCGGCTGCCTGCTTTTTTTTTAATAGACTTTTTCTCCCTCTATTAAACTTTTCCAATCTTGGTCCCTTTATGTGTGTGTTTCTTTTTTCCCTTTCCCACTTCTTTAAACAATGAATTAAGAAAAAAAAAAAAAAGAGGAGAGGGAGAGGAAAAGTTAGAAAATGTAAAGAACTGGGTCAGGCGGGAAGTTATTGAAATAACTTAAAAATTAGGTGTTGGCTTCATTTGTTCACTCTCCTTGGAGTCTACCTGGTTACTTTTAGATCCAGACTCTTCCCTTGTGTCTCTGTTGCTTATGGCCCGTTGTGAACTCCAAGGCTGAGGGTTTTGGGAGGGAGTTTGGTGGTAACTCGAGTGAGTGCTGAATGTGTCTGTGCTCAGGGCTGAGGAGGGGGAAGTGTTTTCTCTGAAGAAGGGATCTGTGCTGGTGGATGCATCACTCCCTGATGCCTGCAGGATGCTGGCAGTGGGGGTGTAGTTAGGGGTGTTTTCTCTGTGGGCTCCCCACAGCTGGTGGGGGGACACATCCCCCCCATCCTGGGCAAGGGGTGATTTAGTGGCAGGGTGACTCGCTGGGCATCTTCCCTCTGCCATATGCTGTCCCATCACAGTGAGGGGTCTTTGTGCCAGGCTGGATTTGGGGTCTTGCAGGTGGGAGACACTGGTGACTGTTTCCAGCCCTGTCTGTCCTCATTTTGGTGCCTCTTGTGGGTTGCTGAGGGTTTTGGGGATGCTCTAGGAGTGAGCCACAACAACCTGCCATGGATTTGTCAGGGACATTTCTCCTTTGAATTCTCATTTGGAATGCACTTGGGCAGCAGGAAAGCATGTTTTTGGGGAGGATGAGAAGCTGAGGTTTGCTTTAGTCTTTCCTCCCCACTGTCAGTGCTGAATCCCAGCATCCCAGTGGCTGGTGAAGCTCTGCAGTGGGAGCTTCTTCGAGCTCAGGCTTTGCATCCCCCTCCCTCTTCCCAGCCTTGCTGTCTGCAGCGTGCATCTGGCAGGATGCAGATGCTGGACCCCACCAGGATGCTCTGGCAGTGGTAAAGCCACGCTGGGTGCAGACCACCAGCACCCACCGAGGGGTCCTACGGTGCTCGGGGTTCCCCTGGGCCCACACATGTGGCTCTAGAGCATCTGAGGCAGGAGCCCCCCGTGCACCACGTCACTATTTAATTAGACATCCCTGATTAACAAAACTTGGCGTTGGGCTTCCTCCTGCCCTCATCTTTCCTGGCTCCGAATCAATGGCTTTGATATGCTAATTAGGGAGTAATTTAATTTCAAAAGGCCGCAATTAACAAGGGTGTTGTGGACATGCTGTAGTTAAGCAGCGTAATCTAATTTGCATTAGTAACAAGCAGGGACTAATTAGAAGCTTAATTAGACACTTAGACGGCTCTTGTGTTTACTTTCTTAATGAGATGGAGTGGGGCTCTTTCTCTCTCTCTTTTTTAATCTTTTCAAGAGCACAGCAAGGGAAGCTCAGGATGGAGCAGCAGCCCCGGCACGTGCCCGGCACCGGCCCAGCCCGGATGGTCCCGTGGCCACATTGGAAGGGGTTTCATTTTCCTTGAAGCTTTGCCAGAAGTGGGAGATGCCAACCAGCCATGGGCATCTCCAGGGATGCCCCATGTGCCTGGGTGGGATGGTGGGATGCTGGGCAGAGGGTGTCCCATGGGCTTGACTACACTCAGAGTGTTCTCGCTGCTGTGGGAGTGCTGGAGAGCAAAGGATCTGAGGAGGAGCTCCAAAAGATCTCTAGGGTTTTTGGAGAGGTAGGTGGGCTCACCAGGACCTGAGCAGGAATAGTGCTGTCTCCCAATGACCAGCACAGCACAGGCCTGGGACCTTCCACCACTGGTGATGCTCATGCTTCCAGGTGTGTTCCTGACTCTAAGTGAGATGATCTACCTTTTTTGGGGAAAAACCTCACTGTGCTTATAGAATCATAATAATTTCATCTGGAAGAGACCTTTAAGCTCATGGAGTGCAGCCTCTGTCCCAGCCCCATCACCCACCAGCCCATTGCCCTCAGTGCAACACCCACCCAGCTCTGAAACCCCTCCAGGGACGGTGACTCCAGCAGCTCCCTGGGCAGCCCCTTCCAATGCCTGACAGCCCTGGCAGCAAAGAAATTCCTCCTCACATCCAGCCTCAACCTCCCCTGCTGCAACTTGAGGCTTTCCTCTTGTTCTGTTGCTTGTTTCTAGGCCTGACCCCCTTAGTTTTGCTTGATCTCTGTGTAGCAGCACTGATGACCATGGCCAGGGTGATGATGGCATCGTGGTGGCAGGTGAGGGGAGCTGCAGGGGTAAAGGTCTGGCAGTGAGGATGAAGGCTGGTTCTTCCCAAAGTAGTTGCTGGGAGCAAGATGAAAGTAGGAGATGAAAGTGCCCAGAGGTGAGATCCCATTAAAGCGGGCCCAGGCTTAGCCAGGCCTTGGTTCCTTAAATCTCTTCTAATTTACAGTAATGCTCTAGGTTCATTTCAGCTCCCCCAGACTTTTATTTTAATCCCCTTTCCACATTTCCATGTGTTTATGTGTTAATTAAAGGGTAAAAAGCCACTCTCTGAGCAATCCTGGCTGCTGCTTCTCTTCAAGCTAAAGCCTTTTAAGATTAGTGAGCCTCTTCCTAAAGCCCCGGCGGTGCTGCATCCGGATGGGCAGGTTGGCTCAACTTTTAGGACCCTGAAGCAGATCCGTTGAAATCGACCCTTCCTGAGTCCTTGTCTCCTCTCTGAGGAGCATCCTGCATGAATTCTGACAGCTTTGGGGGGGATTTGCTCGGTCCTGCTCGTCCCTTGTCTGCTGATACCCACAGAACAGGCTGTTGGTACGTCTGGCTCTTGCTGCTGGAGGAAGGGTCCTCACTGTGCCATGAGGTAGCCCTCTGCTCATCTCTAGGTCCTGGTGAGGCTGGAGGAGGAAGGAAAGGTCTGGAAAACAAACTGCCTTGGGGCTAGGAAGTGATGGGAAGGGCAGAGAAAGCCTCCAGAGCATCACAGTAGCAGCAATTTGTGGTGTCACTTGCATCTGCTGTACCATGCCGGGGGCTTTTTTGACTCGTGGAGTCATGATAAGGGAGTGTTTTCCCATCACTGTTCATCCTCATCCCTCCTAGGTGATAGTTTTGAGCTGGGAATGCTCTTTGGGTTTTCATCTGGGGAAAAACCCAGGCCGAGGGGCACTCCCTGCCTTTGGCATGGGGATGGGAACGGGCTTGGGGATAAACTCACTGGCAGTGGGGAGTAGGTGCCTGCAATGTGGGTTTGTATGTGATTCCCCCTCTTGCCAGCAGCCCAGAAAAGGCAGCCCAAAGTTAACAGAGGCCCTGAGGACTGTGTTATTGAGGATATTTAAAAATAGGAGAAGCAGCTAAACTAGGTGTTGAGGCAATTGCTGCTTGGGAGCTCGTGGTTTTGGCTAGGCCAGTTTCTGCAGGTCCCCAGGGGTGAGGGTCTGAGAAGCACTGTTTCATTTTCAAATCTGTGGAGAAGCAACATCACATTGAGTGGATGCTCCAAAGTTTATCAGGTGCTTTTTGGGGAGAAATTGTACTGAAAATGCTTCATCCTCTCTTTATGCTTTTAAAGACTCCACGTCCTTTGGTGCAAATGTTTGCTTTGAGGCCAGCTGCTCACTCGCTGTCACGTTTGTCTTCCTCACTTGCTGTGGCCATGCCAGGGATTTGTGGCCATGCCAGGCTCCATGGTCATGCCAGGCTCTGCAGCATGGCACACACGTGGTGCTCCCATGGGACTCTAACACACGTGTGTCGGGCACACATCTCCTGCAGCAGGAGCCGTGTCCGACAACCCGGATGGCTGATCTGCACCTTCCCTCACAGGGAAGCTCTGGGCATCCATCAGTCTGTTAATTGTGCTAATTAGGAGAGTGTGGAGGTGTTAATTGGAAAACTCTGGTCTCGTGTCTGTTTTGGTGGGGGGGGGTGGTGTCAATAAAAATGAATTGATGGCTTGGCGTGGCGCGTGCACTTTGCAGGTTAGCAGCGAGTCAGGAGATGGCAAGGAAATGTTACTGCTCAGATGAAGCAATTGTTAATTAAAAAGCAACAGTAATTAATATCCTCACTGCCATATGGTAGTGCTAAAGGCAGGAGGATCTTTTACTCCATTTGTAATTCTCTGTTTCCTTTTCTTTGTCCTGAGAAAGGTACATGTTTAAGTAAAAGGGAAGGGGAGGGGGGTGTGGGAAGAGGCAAAGTGCTTATTCAGTGAAGTGATTTTGAGTCTGAAACGGTAATTAGCGATCCATTTGTGCAGCTTCTGTTGCTCATTGCCATTAGAGGGGTCTCTTCCCCTCCCCTTTTAAGCAAAACCATCTTTTTCTCTACTTTATATAAGAGTGTCTACTTCTGGGATGACTGGATAGGGTCCCTGCCTTTATGCCTGGAGGAAGGTCTGACCCTGATTAGACCCGCTGGACACCAGCGTATGGAGAATCCCTGAAATATTGGGTGTGTTGGAGCTTAAAAGAGATGAAAAGTGTGAGCTGGGATGCTGCAGAGCTCTTCCATCTGTGCAGGGAGTTGCACGTGTGCTTCAGCACTCGCAGCCGGGCGTGCAGCTGCATTTTGCACTTCCCAGTGCAGCTTCACTCATCCCGGATCGGTCCTGGCTGGAAAAGCCCTCGATCCTCATTTCAATCAACTTTATAACATTGCAGACACTGGCTTCATTCTTTTTTTTTTTTTTTTCTTTCCTCTCTCCTCTCTTCCTTTTCTTTCTTCAAGGTTTTGTAAAACTTTTAATATGCCTGGAAATATTTAGGTTATGATTATGACTTTCTTTTATGACTTCCCTCGCAGTGTTGGGAGCCCAGACACACCAGCATCCCTGGAGGGTTTGCAAACGGGAAGGCGGATTTTACTAGACTTGGAGAGGGAACCCAACTGGCCTGATGTCCTGGGCTTGTGGGATCAGCCACTCAGACCTTAGTGCCAGGTCATCTGCTCCAGCATCCTACCTCTGGCAAGGGCTGGAGACAGCAGAGCAAGCCCACAGCTACACACAGCTCCTCCACCAAAGGAGATTTCCTCCTTAATTCCCAATAGTTAAGCTTCAATTTATCCCCTGAAGCCAGGAAAGTTTTAGATCCTTTCCAAAACATTTTTCCCCTCTCTTTCTTTCTTTTTTTTTAATACTTCCTGTTGTAACTCTGGATATTCTTGTTCTCCTTATAAAAGTCAGATCCCTTTCTGAGTCCTGCCGAGTTCCTGGCCATGGTGATGCCGTGTGACTGCCGGACATGGGCACGGCCCCTCGCTCGAAACGCGGCGCAGGAGGCGGGTTCCAGGGGGAAAATGAGAGAAAGGACAGCAATAATTTAACCTGGGAAGGATCCTGGGGCTGTTCAGCCCAGAGTCAGCTGAAGGGGGATCTCATTAACACTTAACAGTATTTAAAAGATGCTAAGAGGATGGGGAGGCAGTTTTGTCTCTTGTCTCAAGTGACAGGACAAGGGGTGATGGACATCAGCTGGAATACAAACAGTTCCACTGGCACAGGAGGAGCAAGTCCTTTGGTGCTGAGGTGAGGGAGCCCTGGCCCAGGCTGCCCAGGGAGGGTGTGGAGGCTCCTTCTCAGGAGGTTTCCAACCCCACCTGGACACGTTCCTGTGCCCCCTGAGCCAGGGGAAGCTGCTTGAGCAGGGGCTGGGGCTGGATGAGCTCTGCAGGGCCCTTCCAGCCCCCACCATGCAGTGATACTGTGATACTTCTGCATCTCATGTTTAATTCAGTTAGAGAGGAGCAAATATAGTTTTTTGAGGGCAAAAGGTGCTTTTCTTTCCTCTCAGGTTTTTTTTTTTTGCTCCTAGTCCAACATCCCATCCATTCCCTATCCTTTCCTGGGAAGCAGCTCTGACTGCACCACTCTCAGCCCTGTGCCTTAAACAAAACCAGAGCCCAGTAATCCCCTTAACCTTGAACTTCCCCGCCAGGCACTGGCGTGTCACCCCGCGCGGGTTCGGCAGCACCAGGACGGTGGGAAGGGAGCCGGCAGCTCCACATGGGAATTAATGTCAGTCATATACCCTGCGGAAATGACTTTTGAAATGCATATAATCTCAAACATGCAAATGAGAAGCTTGCTTCACCCTGTTTAATATGAATGATCAGCTTCTGAATAGCTATTATTACACGCCACATTTCAGCAATTATGTTGTTCGCGGTTTGTCTTTCTGTCTTTTGGGGCGGTCGGGGATGTGAGGGGGGGAGGAGAGAGGTGGGGGTGAGAAAAAAAGAAAGGGGGATGAAAAAGAGAGAAACAGTGTTTCTTCTCCTCATCCTTCTCTCTTTATTCCTCTCCTATTTCAAACTCTCCGTCCGGCTGCGAGCGATGGTGGGTGAGTGCTGTGATCGCACTCCAACACCCACCGGTGGGGAGGGAGCTGACTTGAGTAAGATAAAGCCGTGTCTCCTGCTTTTCCAGAGAGATGAGTGTGTGTTGGGAAGGATGGAGAGACCCTTAGCCCTAGGGAGGGGCTTCCCATGCCTCTGATTGCTCTGTGTGTGTGTCAGGGCTGGATGTGGCCCTGGGGTCACTGCCTGGAGCAGCAGGGTTGGATGCTGGATGCAGTGGTTGGGTTTTCTCTTCTGCCAGCCCAGATCCAGGAGTTTCCCCTGGAAAAGAGGAACCTCTGGTTTGCAGCTTTTCCCCCTAAACAAACCCAGCTGAGCAAAGGCTCTTTATCTCCTCACTTTGAAGCTGAGCCCTGTATCTTCTCAGGAGTCCCTCCCTAAGCCCATCTGCCTTAATCACTAGCATTTCAGACCGGAGTGGTAAGGGGATGCCCTTAGCACCCAGCTCTCATACAGCCAGCCCTATGGTGGTGTGCAGGCAGCTATTGCAGCTTGCAGCTCTCTCAGGGTCTAGTGTTTTCCCCCAGTTTGGCACAGTGGCTCAGGAGCCTGTGTTGGTTGATGGGAGCTCAGGCTGGCTGCCCGAGGCTGCTGGCATCCCCCAGCCCTGCCCCTGGGATTGCACAGTGCCCACAGGCACCCTTGCCAACACCAGTCCTGCAGCCAAGACCTGGGGAGGAACTGTGAACTGCTGTCAGTTCTGCCTTCATGCCTCCGGTGTAAAAGGGTGATGGGCAGGGAGAGTTTACAGGGATCAAACCCATCCCTGGAGGCAAAGTGTTGTGTTGTTGCCTTGGGAGAGGGAAGCCTTTAATTGCATGGGATAAAGTGCAAGAGCTGCCAGGAGCTCATGCAGAGGTGGGTGTTGTAGCCCTTGTACTCGTCATCAAGGGGTGAAACGTCTGTCTCAGTCCTTGACGGGCATCTGAGTGGTCGTGGAGGCATCCGGGTGAAAGGGAAGGTTTTCCACTGATGTTTTGTAGAGTCACACTCTCATTCTGAGAGCTCTGTGGTACCTTTGGGCTTCCTTCAGCTGGTGGTAAGCTTTCTGCTGGGAGGAGTGTTGGTTTGTTGGGAGCTGAAGGGCTTTGTGGAAACGTGTCAGCTTTGTTGAGATTTTTCATGGTGAAGGTGCAGCACAGGCTCCCTGTGCTTGGTGTGCAGCCTCACCGAAACCACCTTTGCTGTCTCCAGCATCTCAAAGTGAAATATTTGGGGATTCTGTGAAAAATGGCCAGATTCCTGGGGTTTTGTGTCTCTCAACAAACTGGGAGAAAGCTGAAGACGTCTCGTTTTGCTGAGGGATGGTTGCACTTACTTTACCCAGGTGCTGTGCAGGGGCCATCAGCGTGTTTCTGGCAGCTCACACTGCTGCGTGTTTAATTTTTAGAGCAAGCTGAATGCAGCTAAAACTATCTGGGGCTCATCATCACCTACCACACCTCTGGAGAATCAGAGACAGGGCAGGATGAGGATGAGCCACAGAGCAGATGGAGGTGGGGATGCCAGCCAGGGATTTTCAGACTTTTTTCTCCTCCTCAGGTCCTGCTAACAAGTCATGATGGTTGAATCTGCCTCGGAGACGATACGGTCCACTCCCTCCAGCCAAAACGGGGTCAGCAGCCTCAGCAACCAGCCCGATGGCAGCGGGGGCGGCGCAGGCGGCGGAGGGGGCGGCGGGCGCGAAGGAGCCACGAGTGGGGAGACCAACGGCGAGATGAGCCCCGTGGAGCTCCTGCACTTCCAGCAGCAGCAGGTAGGAGGGATGCCCTTCTTCTTTCTCTTACCTGCTTTTACACAAGGCAATGTGCCACTGGGTCCTTCAAGGATGTGGTTTGGGGGTAACAGCTGATATTCCCCTTGTCTCTGGGGCTGGCTGGGATATGGGTTGCACCAGACTTGGGCATCGCTGTTGAAGCTGAGGTGCTGGCTCTGTCTGAAAAGCAGATGCCTGACTTTTGGAATACACATTCCTCAGGAGATGAAGCACATCTGTCCCTGCATCTCTGGCTCAGAGCTGTGTGTGTTTTGGGAGGAGAGTCTGCCTGCTCTGCTCTGTCCCCTGTCAGTGCAGGAATAGGAGGAGGGTTGTGAGAGCAAAGACTTGGTCACTATAGAACAAGGAGCAGGTTTTCTCTTGAGTCTTCACTTAGTTATCCAAGTGGGTGACCAGAGGTGTGCTCCCTTATTCCCTGAGGCTCCAAGTGCTTTCAGCTGAAGAATTAACCTCACACACATGGCTGAAAACACGTGTGACCCCAACACAGACGTGCAGCACACGTCTGTGTATGTGTGTGTACACCTCGGGCAGCCCATGGCACACATCTTACCTTGCACCCTGCACACCCAGGCAGCTGTGTGGAGAGAGGGTTGTGGTGGGGGGAATGTCTGTGTGTGCTTGCTGGTTACCTTTCAAAACAAACTTTGGCAAAAACATCAATTTCCCTCCTCTGTTACTAAATAAGGCAATGATCCCTGTGCCTCGGATGGAGATCGCCTCTCCGAGCCATAAATTCCTAGCGTGAAAGCTGTAAAAAATTGCTGTGTCTGATACTTTAGTAGTGAGTGCTGTAAATCCATTACCTGAATAACAGCCGTTTCTCACGCAGTTAAGCCCCTGTTCCCCTGATCTGCGGGGTAATCATGCGTGTAATGCTGCTGCTGCGAGTCACCCCTGCCAAGGGAGCCGCCGCTCCCTCCCATCCCTTCCCTTCCCCGCACCCAAGGGCAGCCCCAACTTGCACTGCACAGCAGCCAGAGAGCCGTAGGAGATGTTTAGAACCCATGCAGCCAAAACACTGCTCATGAGGGGGAAGGTTTGAGAAACAGGGTTGTCTCCTCAGGAAAAATTCAGGCAAAAAAGAAGGGGTTTATTTAGCTCGGCCCTGTAGATGCTGCTCTTGGCTCAGCCGGGAAATCCTGCCCTGCCTGCCCCAAAGCACAGCCCAATGTTTCATTTCACCTTTTTGCCTTTCTTCTTCTGGCTTCCTGGTGTAATTACCCTGGGAAACTCACCAGCACGTGGAATTATTAAGGCAGAGGGTTTGGTAAACTTCCAAAAACAAATGACATCTGCAATGACAGCACCTTGGGGAGGAAGAAAAGAAACCGTCCCGAGGACTATCAATCTTCATGCTTCAGGGAACAGGCTGAGCACCAGCTGGGGTCAGGAATAAATGTCCCCATATATAGAGTTTTGCACAATTAGGTGCCTCATGAAGGCTTTACACCATCCTGGGGAGCATCCAGCGTTTGCCCACTGGTCACAGACAGGCTCTTGGATCACTGGGCTATTCTCATCTGGCAGCTCCTCTGTCCCAGCTCCTCTGAAACCTTGGCATTCCATCCTTATTCTTACTTAAACACTTCTTGGAGATTTCTTATAGTTAGGAAGCCTGGAAAGGTGGAAAGTCACTCTCAACCATCCAACCTTTGCTTGAAGGGCCACCCCCAGTGGCTTGAAAGTCCATGTCTGTAGGGGTTTGCTGAAGCAGTGCAGCTCCCAGGGGGGCACATGCTTTGCCCTCAGTGGTGGATTTGCACCTTCTGGTGAAATGAGCTGGTTTTGATCTTCTTTGGTGCCTGATTGCAGGGACTTCTCAGGTTAAAACTCCTCTCGAGGGTACTGCCTGGAGGTGAGGGCCATGAGTGGGAGCTCCAGGGGGAGGTGTGTGTATAGCAGGATACTCGAGGTCCCTCTAAGGCTGTTTTGTGGGCTCTGGGGAGGTGGATGTCCAGCTGCCCCAGCCTGGCTTTGCCTAGGACAGAGGCTGCCAGCCCTGAGCACAGCTCTGTCACCATCCTCAGCTGTGCCTGGTCCATCTACCCATCCCATCCCTGCAACTTCACTCACCCCAAGGTCTGGAGGGAGGGTGTGAGCCCATTTGGGATGGGGTGGAGAAAGGGCATTTCCCTCCTCCCTATCAGAGCTTGGAGCATCCCCTCCCCTCTCCTCCCAGCCCAGGGGCTGGTGTTCAGGTTAAATCCCTGGATTTCAATGGCAGGGATTTGGCTGAAAAGCTTGAATAGCGTGCGGCCGCATTGTGAGGGGGGTTGGCGAGGGGAGAGGTCGCCCGGGGGCATGGGAGGGCCGCCCACCGCCCCGGGGCTCCCACCGCTGTTGCTGTGGGAACGTGGCGAGACCTCCAGCGAGCCGACATCCCTCTAACCAGGCTCCAAAGGGCCCCGCTGCCTCTGTGCATTAATGAGTTTTTAACGTGGGGGTTGGCCCCTCACCCCCTGCCATGCCAGGCCTCCCCTTCCCCTCACATCATCCCCCCTGCCCCCTTCCCTCCACATCCCCCCCTCCCCTTCCCCTGTAATCCTCACTGGGCAGGAAACAGGGGCAGCAGAGGTGTCACATCCCTGCAGTGGGAGAAGGATGGGGCATGAAAGGCTTGGGTATGGGTGTGCAGGGCTGTAGCTCATGAGTGAAGGTGACAGGGAAGACCAGTGGGGTGAGCATTGGCTGCAGAATTGAAGCAGCTTCTCCTATGGTTTGGGTCTCTCCAGCATTTCCTTGAGCTCTTGCACATGATCCAAGTCCTATCCAGAAGCTGTGGGGTGCAGAGAGAGTGGGTCTTGGGGGGGTCATTGCAGCTTTGGGGGTGGTAAAGTGAAAGCATGGGAGTAGGGATGTGCTAGGGGGAATCATGGGGAGGGTCCCTGAGCCCACCGGCTGCACGGGAGCTCTTTCCAACTTGCAAGTCCCATCTGGAAAATCCTCTACCCTGGTTCAGCTGGGGTTTTTATTGTGAAGAAAAAAAAAAGCCATTTATTGCAGACACGTGTCAAAGAAACGCCGTTAAACAAAACAAATAGTGTTTGTTTTTAAAAGACTCAAATCAGACTCTTTTTTGGTAGTTGCAGAAGGGTGTGGATGAGGGAGGAGAGGCACTTCTCCGCTCTAGGAAAGATACCAGTTGCTTAAAACATGTGATCACATCTCAAATATATTGTGTAATCTGCTATTATTAGGGTATTTAAGATTAAAAACGAGACCAGAGCACTTCAGTGAAACTCATCTCTCTATTAGCTTCCCTGATTTATATTTCACATTTTACTGACTGCAAATGCAAGAAAACGGTGGGGAGGGGTTGGTGGGGTGGGGGGTTTTTTTCCCCTCCCTCCCTTCCCTTTTCTTTTTGTCCTGGGCTGGGGTTGTTGGGAGCTTTATTCCTTGTGTCCTTCATTAGTAGGAATGGGTTTAACCCCTCGGCCCGTGGACTTGCAGAGTCAAGAGCAGAGGAATAAAGTCCAGCAGCAGTCGCGTGTGCAGCGCAAGAGCCAGCAGCTGGGGCTGAGGCACAGAGCTGCTTGTAAAAAGGACTCTTTTTTTCCTCTTCTTCTTTTTTTTTTCCTATCCCCTTGTGAAGAATTGTGTCATTATTTTTGGTCAATTCTCATCTCTTTGAGCCATTTGGTTCTGGTTAAGCAAAAGCAGGGCTGGGCTTGGGTGGAAGTGCTTCTCAATATGGCATCATTTACTGTTAATATCCAGCTAAAAATATCCCTCTGTGTGTGTGTGTGTGTGTGTTGTTTTAATGGCTCTAATTCTGGAATGGGACTATGTCATTTTTTATGAGGTTAGTGTAAAAAATCTCTTTATTTTTAAACACTTTTTTTTTTCATCCCTTCCCGACCTCTTTCTACCCTCCAAAAGGGACGGGAGGGAAAGGGGAACACACAGACTCTCCTTATAGCTCTTCTTTCTGCCCTTTTCCTTGCAAAATTCTTGGTTTAATGTCATTTTTAAGGTGGCTTTTTACTCATTGGAGGTTAAAAGCCCATGCAGGGCTTTGCTCCCGTCCAGGTGGGAAATCCCTTGGCTGTTTTTGGGCAGTGGTTCCCATGGCAGGCCGGTTAAACCCTCTCCTTGGCTCTGGCAGCAGGAGCGTCTGGGCACGGCCGGCTGGAATTAAACAATACACCCTCGTAAAATGAAATACCTGGGAGAACAGGGGAGTTTAAAAATATCCTGAGATTTTTTTTTTCCTCTGTGCTGTTTGATTGGGATTTTTTTTGGAGGCTGAGGCTTGTGCTTTTCGAAAGACCCATGGGCATCTCCCACCTTCATTCTCACCGAGTGTTTTTGAACATCTTGACCTATTTCATCCAAAATTGACCAGGCACTAGGAGGCCTTGTTGAGGTTCAACTCAGGCAGAGGAGAAAAAATCAGCCAGGTAGGGATGAGGGGTTAATGTAATGAAGCCACTGTAAATTGAATGGGAGCTTCAGTCTCCTTTCCTCCAGCTTCTCCATCCCTGGGGCTAACTAGGACCTGGTGTTCCCCGTGGGAGAAAGGGAAGTTTGTGGTGCTTGCCGTGAGGAAGGCAGGCAAAAGCTGGCCCTCCTGCTGTGCTGGGACACCTCTATTGTGTCCAGTCCCATTGGTTGGAGCATGAGCTTTTAGGGGAGGAATTACTGATAATCCCCAGGTAGGGTGAGTGGAAGCTGAGATAATGGGCTGCTGTCCTGCAGGAGGGTGAGATGCTTTTGCCCGGTGTCAGTGGGGGGAACCAGCCTTGGTTTATCCAGTGAACTGGAGGGATTTGGTGTTTCTGGGCAAAGGTGATCATTCCAGAGAGCCTCATTCCGTGGTAGGGAAACCTCTGCTGCCACGGGAGCAGCTTGGAGTTAGTCCTGCCAGAGTGTGTGCTGGTGCTGCCTGGACACCGCACCTGGGATTAATCCCAGGCATGGTTTATTTATTGAGCCCCTCCTCATCCCAGCACACACTTCCCAGCAGCTCTCATCTTTCCCTGCAAAAATCTGGTGTGTTGTTTGCCCCTGTTGCAGCCCAGGGTAGTTGTGGGCCACCTCCAGCAAACTCCAGGTCACCATCCCTTCTTCCTAGCCCAGAAACATGTTGCTGCTGCTGCTCTCAAGGATGCTCTCAAGGAAGGCAAAGCCAAACAGCATCAGCTCTTGACAGAAGTGTCTGAGACACTACCAACTTATTCTTTTTTATGGGATAATTTGCTGATCAAAGGGAGCTATCCATGAGCACGATGACTCTGACACAACCCATTCGTTCCTAATTACGGGTAACGTGCTAATGACTCCTGGCTAACACCATGCAGCAGGATACAATTTATTAACACAAAAATCATTTGTTTCTCCAGTTGACAGAGCCAGGAGGTGAAAGTCCATCCACTCCTATGGGAGAGACTTCCTTCCTTCTGCTTTCACATCCCCTCATCCTTAAGGAGAGGTCCTGCAGACACTTTCTCAGTGGAAAGGCTTTATCCTCCCAGCACCCGGGCTGATCCTCCAGCCCTGTGGGATGAGGGTAAAGAATGTTGATGACATGGGGTTCTGCATCCCAAATTTCCATTCCTGGGGCTCTGCCTGCTTTGTGCAGCTGTGCAACAGGTTTGCAGAGCCAGGTGCTGCCAGGCAGAGCATCCATCCTTCGTTGGCAGGCTGAGCTGAACTTGAGTTTAAGTGGAAATCGCTGCTGGGTGGTGGAGAGGGAGGGAGGGGGCAGCTCCAGGGCGCTGGCAGAAAGGCCTCTGTGTGCAATTGTAAGGCCATGTCATTTGGTTGGGTTTTTTTTTTTCCCCTGTAAATCTTGCAATTTCGTGCTTCAGAGCACAACAAAGTGAGAGAGCCAGCAGGGAGTGAATTAAATTCCCCCCTGAGAGGCAGTGAGGGGTGGGCAGGCAGCAGGGCTGAGCCAGACGGGCGCTGGGGACTCACTGGCACCCGCAGGCCAGCCAGCCTTTGGGTTTAGAAAGAGAGATTCTGGGACAAGTCCAGCTTAGTGCTTGGCCTGTCTGCTGGCATAATGCTTCATCTGCTTTTCACCCCTCTTTGCTATATTTTCCATACCTGCTGCACTGTTTTGTTGTTGGGCTGGAGCAGGGTCCTGCCTTGTTGGATCACTTGAGATGGTCCTTACAAACAATTTCACGTGTTGCAGGTGGAAACCAAATCCATGCAAACCTCTGTCAAATGGACACATGGAAAAACACACACAGGGCTGAGCTGGTGTCCTAAACACACACAGGGCTGAGCCAGTGTCCTCGGGTGGGTGCCTGAGACCTGCCGTCTCTGCTGCTGCTGAGCAGCCTTCGACTGAATTCCTCCACCCTTGGCTTTTAACTGGAATGACTGTTTTCATTTCAAAAAGTAATTAAAATATCAGACCTTGAGCTGTCATAACTGTCACATGGCTTTTGTGTTCCCATTACCGATGCACATCTATTAACTGCTAATAACAGGGAAGCAATGTGCCCGTGGAGAAACGCGCCTTGCACCCAGCCTGTGCCAGCTCTGGGGCTTGGACCACAAGGTCATGCCCCTGGTGATTCCCAGCAGCAAATTGCCACGTTATATCCTCTAAGGTTTTAGTGTTGAACTGCCTGGATAAAAATGAATTTACAAGTTAAGGGGTGATGCAGTTTTTGAGGGT
This sequence comes from Urocolius indicus, assembly GCA_013401255.1. Taxonomy (NCBI): domain Eukaryota; kingdom Metazoa; phylum Chordata; class Aves; order Coliiformes; family Coliidae; genus Urocolius; species Urocolius indicus. Next base: position 27,786 of record WBNH01008017.1, on the reverse strand, counting down.
CCCCAGGAGCTGGACAAGGAAGAGGTAGAGGGCATGGGGCAACGCTAGATGCTGGGCATGCCAGGCTCAGTCCCCTACTGGGTGTATTCTCGGTGCAGCCTTGGCAGTTCATCATAGGAGAGTAACATGAGGGTCCCAGAGGCTTTTGAAACTCCTGTGCTTTGGACTTTTCTCAGGGCGCGCTCATGGTGACAAACTCAGCAGGGCAGAGGGTGTCACGCACAGCGTCCTTCGCACGGCTGTGGGGTTTGAGTCCTTTGGTAGGAAATGGTATTTTGGTGACTAAAATAGGCAAAACTGTGTCTGCTCAAGCCTCTGCACGCTCCTCTGGCTTCAGCAGCAGCTTTAAAATTGCCTCTCTTTTTGTAAATGCATTTTTAATGCCTCTCCACGTGCAAGCAGCGGGTCGGGAGGGTGTTTTATTCAGAGGAGAAACAGTGGCTCTAAATCTATCCATTAACAGTCTTCCAGAGCAAGCCCTGCAGAGAGGAGCATGAAATGGAGCCTTTTGATGAAAACAGGGGCAATGAAGCTTCATGGGTGCTCCCTTGAGCAACTGTTGAAGGGGTCTGTGGGTGCTCCTCGGGTCACAGAGGTTCAATAAGTAGCGAGTGGGCTGGAGCGGTGTGTTAAGGCACATCCGCGCCTTGGGCAGTGCTGCTGGGCTTTGGCAGGGGAGGGCTGGAGAAAGGCGGCACACGGGCTGGGAGCTTTCTTCTTTATAGCTGGAAACGGGGAGAATTAACAAGTGGCCCTTTCTCAGGGCATCCGGCCGCCTCCTGGAAGCCGGGGCGGTGATTTACGGCCACGGTGATGACAAGAGGGAGAAGCCGGTGGCACCGCCGAGCCGGGCTCTGACCCCGCAACCAGGCCTTAATGCAAACCTGGCCTGCAGGCAGGGCCACAATGGCTTGGTTGTTCAGCAAAGTGCCTAAAAAGGAAGGGGGAAAAAAAAAAAGAGGTCTTTAAAAGCAAAAGTAAGGAGAGTACGAGGAAGCAGAGCTGGGAGCAGCACCGCAGGGTTGTTTTTGTTAGGGCTTGTGTTCCTTCTCCCGACTCTCAGCTCCTGAATGAAGCTCCTTTTCTTGGCTTCCCCGCATGCCAGTGCTTGCCCTCAGCTGTGCCCGCCTCTTGACTGTCACTTGCTCCTCTCTCCTCCTTGTCTCTTTGCTGGATTTGCCTTAATTCCACTTATTTTCTCCAGCTGCCAGCGCTGCTCGCTCACGGGGCCTTCTGCCTGCACGTGCTTCTACCAGGCGCTATTTATTGATTACGTTGGTTTCCTCCCTCTTTTGCCTGTTGTGTGACTTCAGCAAGACACTTCCCTCCCTGCAAGTGACTCTTCTTAGGCAAACACACGTTAAAAATAAGCAGAGATTTTTTTTGGGGGGGGAGGGTTGCTTGTGTGAGTTGCTGGACTCATCCTGCGTCACCATAAACTCTGCGTGGATGTCTTCGTGGATTAATTGATTCGGGGTGTAATCCTGGACTTGGCTTGACCCAAATCTAGGCAGTGTCTGGGATTTTTTTGGTGCTCCAGCATGACAATCAGATGTCAAATTAAATATACAGGGTAGCTTGAGACACCAGGGATGTCAGGAGCAGCAGAAATGTAGCGGTGGCTCCATGCAAGGGTGGGATAAATCATCTGGGAGCCAACACTTGCACTGTTCCTTCGGTCAGGTGCAGCCTGGGGATGGCCTGTGTGAAAATCTGCCACAGGAACAAAGATGTTGGACCTGGTGAGCTGCTGAAGATGGGGCAAGGTTTTTTGATTGCTCCTAGATCTCTGTGGCCCTCCTGGGGGGATATGGGTAGGGAGAGTGGTGGTCTGTAATGGGATGTACTGGTGTGGCAGGAGGGAGGGTTTGGGAGCACTACCCTCCTCGTGCATAGCTCACACCCCACGAATCAAACCACATCCAGGCACTGCTCTGGGGAGCTGGTGGGGGAATGCCTGGAGGAGGAGGAGGAGGATATCCTTCCTTCTTCTCACCCTGCTATGTCTCTTTTGCAGGCTCTCCAGGTGGCACGTCAGTTCCTGCTGCAGCAGGCCACGGGGCTGAGCTCCCCCAGCAGCAATGAGGGCAAGCAGCCAGCGGTGCAGGTGAGCCCTGAGGATGTGTGTGTTTGTGTGTGTCCATCACCCCATTTTCAGGAAGGGCTCAGCTTCTGATACCAGGGATGCCATGGGAAATGGCAAACTGATGCCATGGGAAAGTGCAAACACCCACCACCTCCATCTTTGGGATGGCTGACGCACACCAAGAGCCCCCAGAGAGTTACATCCCCTGTAAACCTCCTGATATTTCTTGGGAGTTTCTTTGTTTTTCTCAAGGAGGCAGGGATTGTGCTCCCCATTGTGTGCTGACACAGTGGGAAAGATTGGAAGGGCTGGCTCCAGGTGGAGTAAGGACCAGGAGAGGAGGTCACTGTGTGCCACTGTATCTTGAGACAGCATTTTGGGTTGGGTGATGTGGAGTTTCCCAGGCTTGAGGCACCCCAGGGTTGATGCTGGACAGTGTGAACAGGTTGTGGGATTGGATAAGAGACAATCTCTTGTGGCTGGAGCCAGGACAGGTCCTTCAGTGTGGGACAGCCACTGGGATGGGACAAAGGCCTGTCTGAGGCGGGAGGTTTTGTGGCACTGTCAGGAAAACAGGGGTTTGGGTGAGTGCAGCACCCTTGGGTAACATCCTGCTCCCGTAGGTGGGGGGACGTTCCCTTCTCTGCCAAAGGAAAGGAGCAGAAAATAGGAAGGAAAGGGACAGAAGAGGAGAGTGAACCTGGAGAGAAGGGGAGGCAGAAAGAAGCAAAGCCTAAGCGATGGAAAGTGACAATTTAAATGGCTGTGCGGAGGGGCTCTCCCTTCAGGCTAATTAAATTTATCAGAGAACAGCAGGTTACTTTATTAGAGCCACGTGGGTTTAATTAACAAAGGAAAGTAATTAGCACAAGCGCTCTCAGAGCTGGAGGTCCTGTCTACACCAGGCTGAGCCAGAGTGGGCCAGGAGACTCCTGACTCAGTGAGCCATGGCACAACTGGACCTCGACCCCCAGCACGTGCCATCCTGGTACTGCCAGGGTGGGCTTGTGGGGGTTGGGAAACCCAGAGCCCCCCCTCCCCACTGCCTCACTGGGGTTGGAAGCAGCAACTGGGTAGGAGCAGCAGGAATTAGTCAGGGCTTGTGAGGCACAAACAGGCGGCTTTTTCCAGTGGTGTTTGCAGGAAGGAAATGCAGTCACTGCGTGGAAAATGTCTGTGAAGGACAAAGGCAGAGAGGGTGAAGTCAGATTCCGGTAACCGGCACCTCACTCCTCTCTGTGGGTGTGTGTCCCTGCTCGTGCTGCTTCTCCTGCCAGTGATGCTTCTCTCCTGCCTGCCCCCCATCGCTGCTCCTTCCCTTGGGGCTGCGATGCCCATGCTCTTCCCTTTGCCCACTGCTCACTCCAAAGCCCATTCCCCCTTCTTTGCTGCTTTCTCTTGCCTCCCCTCTCTACCCATCTGGCTGGTGGCTTGGCCAGAGGGAACTGGATCTGCTTTCCTCTCCCCTCCTCCCTTTTGGAGTTGCAGCAGGACTTGTGAAAGTTGCAGACGTGAGTCAGAAATAGCTCATAACTCAGCAGTGACCGGCCTCTTCCTCCCCCCTCCCCGACCCTGCCGGCAGCTGGAGCGCGATCTGACCGAGGGGAGATAGAGGATTAAGCAGACTCCTTTGAAAGGAAGTTTATCTAACAGCAGAGTGGTGTGGATGAGACTGGCCAGGACGGCTGCAGGAGGAGGAGGAGAAAGGCTGGATCTCAGTGCAGCAGCCCCTGGGCTGAGGAAGGAGGGCGGCAGGACATGGGGGTTCATTGCAGTGTTTGGGAACCGAGGTGCCCCCCTGGGGTCTGTGGTCTGTGTGCCTGTGGGTGTGCAGCTCCTGTGAGTGGGGGCTGGATTTCCACATCACTTGGGTGTTTGGGGAGTGAGTAGGGGAGAAGCTGTTCCAGTGACCTCCCTTTGTGAAGCGAGCAGGAGTGTCCCGGTGTAGGCAGAGAGAGCAGCAGCCCCAGCACCCAGGAGCGATGGCTGACACCAGCCAGCAGCTCTCTGCCACCTTGCTGGTAGGGATGGAGCATTTATGGGGTGCCAGGACAGTCAGAATGATGACAATTGGTGACATTGTACTCTTCAAAACAAACAAGGAGCTGCTGGGCTCCATGGGCGTCTTGGGGTTGGCTTTTTTTTGCAGTATGAACCCTCTGTGTGTCCCCCCAGATGCCTGGAGGTTTGTGTGGAGAGCTGACACTTGAATCTGGAAAACAAACAAAAAAAAAGGCCAGAAAAATCCACCCTGAAACTTTTTTTTTTAAGTGCTTTTATTTCTTTGCAACTTTAAAACTATGAGAAACTTGCTGGGTGCTGGCAAAATGTTGCTCCTGAGGACTTTGGCTGCAAGTGGTCTGCAGGGCTGTCCTCTCTTGCTTGGGGCTGGTCAGGAGCACTGGATCCCTCCCAGGATCCTGCCAGGGTGGGAAGATGCTTCTGGATGAGGGTATAGCCCGTGGTTGGAGGTGCTGGAGCATGTTTGGACAGGCAGCACCCTGTGGTTTTGATGCTGGGGCAGTTTGGGTTTGGAGGCACCGCTCGAGTCACAGAGTGCCCTGGTTGGGGTCCCTTCCCCCAGTTCAACCCCAAGCCTGTGTCAGGAGCAACTTGCTGAGGTTAAAAAGCCTGTGAAAGGGGAGAGGGGCTGAAGGGCAGCGAGGGAAGGGGAGAGGAGTTTGGAGCAAAGTGCGGGAAATTGCTTTTGTGTTGTGTGCTGCGGCGGGGAGGCAGCGGAGCGGAAAAGTGTATTTTGTTGATTTGAAACTTGAGCGAAATGGGTAATGAAGACAGATCAATACCAGCCCTTCTGCCTTCCCTCTCCAGGAAAAACACACAGCAGCCCGTCCGTCTCGGCTCGTGCAGCACTAGATTGTTCCATTTGAACTTGCAGCACCGCCGATCGTCCCCCTGCTCCCTCTCCCTCCCTCCCCCCCACCCCCAGAGCCCCCCAGCTCTGGCCCTGCTGCCATCCTGATCCACTGGGGCAGCAGCACAGAGGGAGGGAGCAAAGGAGTCACTTCAGTCCCTGCATTGTATGTATTGGTGTGCCCACGGAGGGGATGTGACCCTGTGGGGATGCTGGCTGGGTGATGCTCAGGAGCAGCAGCTCAGGGCCGTGCTGAGGAAGGGGCTGCCAGGCAGCAAATGCTCCAACACACCATTGTCTCTGCCACCAGCATTCCCCAGCCAACTCCCTTCTAACTTTTAGCAACTTGCAGCCCAGCTGTGTGTGGCTGGTACCTCCCTGGTAAGACACAGTGAGCTAACGAGGACACAGGGGATCGATTCCTGCTTTTTGTTGTGTGCAGCTGAACGTCAGAGTCTGTCTGTCCTCAACACAAATACACCAGTGCCCATGCTGCTGCCCTCCTCCTGCCACCCTCACCCAGGGCAGTTAATCCTTCAGTGCTGAGACTATGCCAAGTATTCATAAAATAACCCCACAGCCTCAAAACCCAGCCTGGTACCTGGAGCTGCAGCTCCCCTGCAGACTTGGGTTTGGTTTCTCTTCTGACCCTGGGCAGGTTTTGGTCTGTTGTCTCTGTCCCACCTTGATAAGGTCCAGACACAGCGTGGTGTGGGCAGAGGAGGGGCAGAGCAGTGCTGAGATGGCCCTGTGCCACCTGTCAGGGTGTATAAACCATGGCTGGGGTTGTGCTGAGGCGAGTGGCATCGCTGCCTGGCCCCAGGCACTGGAAGCTCTCGCAGATGGTCTGAGACAGATGAATCTCGGAGCTCACCCAGGGATGCTGAGCGCAGGAGGGGATGTGTGGATGTGCCTGCATGCTTTGGCTGGGCTCACAGGGAGAGATTTGCCCTCCTTTCAGCTGCAGCAGCGAGAAGTGGATGCTCTGGGGAGAATTTGCTCATCCCCTGCCCCTTAAAACAGCAGACTCAAAGCTGCACTTGATGGTAGTTGTGTCCCTGCTGCTTTTCCCAGCTCCTGGTCTCCCTCAGTGACCTCCTCAGTTTGTTTCCGTTGGTTTTGGGTTTGAAAAGGGAGATGCTTGAAAAGAAAAGTTGGAAAACAGTGCAAACGTGTTCTGTTGTCTGTGATTGGGAGTCAAAGATCAATGACATGGATGTGCAGTGCCTTGGGCTCTGTGGGAAGCACCAAACACCCCCCAGTAACTGTTGTGCATCTGCCAGGTTTGCTTGGGGATGAGGTTTGCTTAGGGATGAGAATTGAGGGGGGAGGGGTTAGTTTGAGGGGTCAAAGGCTGGGCTTTGCTGGCACAGGAGCTCGGGTGTGTGGTTTGAGGTGTGGACCTGGGGATGCTCCTTCCCGTAGCAGCGGTGGCTCGTTGCCTCCAGCTCCGCGGGGACACGGCAGCTCCGGCGCGGGTGACGGCATGGCTGGGAGGTGAAGGTCAGTGCAGGGATGCTTTGAGGCTGAGGCAAACCACAGCTTGGCTCACATGCCCCAGGCTGATGGGGGATGTCCCAGCTGTCTCCAGGGTCAGGAGAGCAGTCATCCCTCTGATGGCAGCCCGGCAGTGCCGAGAGCCAAGACTGGTCCGTCGGGCTGTGGCTCTTCCCCTCTCTGCCTCGTGCCTGGGAGAGTTGCAAATGTGCTTCCTGTAAAAAGAGAAGGTTCAAAAGGAAAGCAAGAAGACTTGAACTAAAAGCATCTCTCCCTCATCCTGCTGCCTTACACCCAGCCAAGTCCAGCTCAGCCAGCTTTGGCAGAGTTGCTCTGTGCTTACGCTGAGCCCGTCTGGTTTTGCACCCGCTGCCTGCTGATCCGCGGCCGCCCCGTCCTCTGGCACACGGGGATTACAACTGGGGCTGCCTGGAAAATCACCCCCCTCGAGATCCCTCTGGCCCAGCCCGAGCTGCCGAGCCAGGGTTTGCTGGGAGGCAGCTGGAGCTGTTAGTAAGCAGTTTTGTGGAGTGGCAGCCGGCCAAGGAGTGAGTCAAACCCTTCCTGAGTCGCTGTCTGGCAGATGCCAGCTCGTGACGTGGTGGCTGGGGACCAACCCCAGGGATCTGCTGGGTGCCCGAGGATGGTCCCCGCCTGCTCTGGCACACAGGAAGGGACTTTGCTGCCAGGTGGATGGGATGGAGAGGAGGCAGCCAGGCACAGATAACCCTTTGTACCCACCCCCTCTGCCTAGTGCTCTTGGGCTCTTGCAGAATCACAGAATCACAGCTTGATGGAGGTTGGAAGGGACCCCCCAGAGCTCATCCAGTCCAACCGCCCTGCAGAAGCAGCTCCAACCTAGATCAGGTCACATAGGAATGTGTCCAGGGGGGTTTTGAAGCCCTCCAAGGAAGGAGCCTCTACCCTCTCCCTGGGCAGCCTGGGCCAGGGCTCCCTCACTGAAACACTGAAAGAGTTTTTTCTTATATTTAAGTGGAACTTTTTGTGTTCCAGCTTCATCCTGACACAACCTCCTCTCACTTGTATTGACCTGAGTCCGAGCTTTAGAGGCGAGTGCATCCCAAAGCTCCCCGTGCCCCAGGGATGCCAGTGAGTCAGTCAGTGAGCACTGTGACTGTGCTCATTGGCATCCCAGGGGACTGCACCGTGCCCTCCTCATTAGCAAACCCACTGCCCCTTTGTGCTCTCAGCTGGGACAGGAGTGGATGTTTCCATCTGGTTTTGCCAGAGCAGCAGCTGTCACCAGCCCTGACAGAGGCAGATGAAGCTGTCGCTGGAGCAGAGAACCACAACGCCGCAGCCTCCCCGGCACCTGATGAACAGCCACAGGAGCAGCAAAACTTACTCTTAATGACAACTTCCCCTTCTACTAAAGAAAAGTTCTTGTCCTCCTGCACATTTTAGCTGGGAGGGGGGGATATTCTTTGTGCAGCCATCAGGACTCGGGGAGGCAGCAAAGGCTGGATGCTCTTCGCTCAGCTTCGCCCCGTTCACACCTCAGCCCCTCGCGAAGCTGCCGCCATTTCCCTGTGTCAGCTCCACATCCAAGCAAGGAAAGAGAGAGGAGAAAAAAAAAAAAGCCATTTAATGCAGACAAAGGTTGTATGAAAATATAATTCTGCTTTTGTTAGCAGCCATCAAACTCTAAAAAGCGTCGCTTTTGTTTTCTTGTAACATTGTGAAAACCTCGTGTCGGATCGAGAGCTGGGGCCCTCTCCACTAATCGCCTCTCCTTTGTGTTTTTAGATTATAGGGGCAATTAGTGTTGTCAAAACCTCTGGCAATTCTCTTTGCTCTTGACAGGGTGTCAGTCCGCTGGGCGAGAAATGGAAGGTGTTATAACTCTCCGGTAATTAGGATGCCTCCGAGTTGAAAATGCCAGCGAACGTGGAGGAGAGGCCGGGCGGCAGCGCTGGGGGTGGGGAGCCCGCCTGGCTTTGAGGAAGGGGAGAAAGGGAGAAGTGGGAGGGTTGAAGGGTGGGAGGGTGGGGGGGAAGATGTGGATGAGCAATTAATTAGGGGCTCTCATTCCGAGCACGTTGCCAGCTGATGAATTGGCAAAGGGAAATTAGCGGCATGCTTTAGCTCCCGGCGGGTGCTGCACTCGTCCCTCATCTCAACGTCCTCACAGGCTTCCCCTCCCTCCCTCCTGCCCTCCCAGATGTTCACTGAGGGCTTTGCACAGCTGGCTGGGAGCACCTGACTAACCAAACTGGTGGCTCTTTGCTGATGCTGATGCCTGAGGGAAGGTGCTGAGGGGGGTTTCTCTTGGCTCTGAGTGCTGGAGCCCTGGCAGAGCTTTGCAGCCCTTTGCCAGGGATGCTCCTGCCAGCACCTGCTGAGCTGGGGCCGTCCTGGGTGCCCCAGCAGCAGCCCTTGGGTGTGAAGACACAGCAATTAATCAATAACTCTGACAGGATGGCAGCTGAGGGGGGGGATTGCCAGCAACAAATGAGGCTCTCCCTGCTTGCTACACCTCCCTCCAGCAAAATGCCTGAGCAAACAGATAAGCCTTTGCAATCTCCTTTGAAGGTCAGCATGCTCCAGTCCAGCCAGATGCCCACTATGGATGGGAGGGACTGCACGGGACTGCCCTGGCGTCCAGTCCCTGCTCCAGTATGTCTGGGAGGGGGGAGGCAGCCCCCAGAGTGAGCAGCAGGGTCAAATGAGAGAGTCTGGGCATTGCTGAGGGTACTGGGCCAGAGGCACTGGCACATACTGGGCTCTCATTTGCACTGTGCCAGGTGCTCTGTTTCTCTGATCTTTGATTTCTGAGGTCCCAAGACTCTGGAGAATGGTGGTGGGATCAAATATGGGTCTTTGTTTTGCACCAAGAGCCTGGCTTGGGCTCTGCTGTGTCCCACACACCCAGGAGTTGCCTCCTCCTGGGGTTCTCTTGAAGAGCCTGAGGCTGCCAGGCAGGGGCAAGCAAGAGGCTGCTGGTGGCTCTTCTGCCTCTCACCAGCAGCAGTCATCTGGGAGAATGGAGCATCCAGGAAAGGTTCTTAAATTACAGCAGAGCCATAACCCTGCCCAGATCTGTGAGAAGGCCTTTGAGCTAGTGGGGTCAGCAGAGGGACAGGGACAGGGCAGCTCTTGCTGGCTGTGGTTGAGAAGGTGGTGTTGCTCTACATGGGCAGGACTGGTGGGACTGGGATCCATCACCAACACCTTCTGTGGGCTTTGCTGCAGGGGTGTGAGCCTAACTGCTGATAACCAAAGGCAGGGGTTGGCAGGTCTCCTTTAGCCCTCCCTCCACTTGGCACGGTAATTACATGAGTTACTGGTGTCAGCTGGAGGTAAATCTTTGATGTGTCTACAGAAAACCTGGTAACCTCTTCCTCTGTGCTCTGCTTTGCAAAGTTATGTGGGTGATCAGTATCATCCCTGCTTCCCTCAGTGTTTCCCTTCTCCCTGCAGCCTCTGGGGGCCCAAGGCAAGGAGCAATGCCCAGCACCTTTCCAGTGGCCACGGGAGGGGAGGGAGCTGTGGTTTGGAGCTGCCTGCCCGTGTGCTGCTGGCTCCTCTCCATGCCTGATTGCCCTAGCTCAACTGCATTTAAAAACAGGCTTTGTGGGCAAAGAACATCCTGCCCATGGGCTGGGGGGGAGCTTATGCTTTTAGGAAGCTTCACCCCCATGCCAGCAGTACCACAGGGTACCTCTGAGCCCTCAGCTGGGAGTAGCTTGGACATGCCAGGACAGGCTGGTGGCCAAGGGCTTCATGTGAAGGTGATGGAGGGCGTGAGGGACATGCTGGTGGGAGAGACTGGCAGATGGGAGGCATTTGAGGGCTGTTAGCATTTGGAAAGGGTTTTCCAGGGTTGGAGTTGGGAGTGGTGCCATGTCCTTCCTCTCCACAGGTCCCCGTGTCTGTGGCCATGATGTCCCCGCAGATGATCACGCCGCAGCAGATGCAGCAGATCCTCTCTCCACCACAGCTCCAGGCTCTCCTGCAGCAGCAGCAGGCAATAATGCTGCAACAGGTAACTGTGCCCCCAGGCTGGAACCAGCCTAACGATTCCCCACTGGTGCTTGTGAATGCTGGAGCTTGTTGGGGGCTGGCAGATGGGTCCTTTCCTCTCCGAGCTCCCATGTTCCACCCGTATTTGCTTGTGTGTCCAGCACTGAGGGATGAAAATTGCTGCAAGGTGCTAACAGTGCTGGCAAAGCTCTGTGCTGCTGCCCCAAGTCAGGGTCTCAAAGGCCAGAGAGCTCCCACACAAGGGATGGTTCGGAGCTGGCCAACTCACGGGGAGAGACAGAAGCCAAGGGTGGATGCTCTTGGTTCAGCAGACTCCAAGCAGAACCCCTGCAGCCATTGCCTGAGCTTTGAGGGCAGGTGCCTGGGTCCAGCTCCAGACCTAAGCATGTGGGTTTGTTTCTCACAGCCCCTCTCAGCTTTTCCAGAGGGCTCAGTCGCATATAAAATGAATAGGGAGACAAGAAAAAAGGGAGGAGGAGGCAAAAAAAAACCCCTCAAACCTCAGCTCTGAAACAAAACAGGTCTGCTTGGGTAAACACCTCCTGCCCGGGAGGGAGAGAAGGAGAAATCCCACAAGCATCCTCCACACCCTTCCTCCTGCCTTCAGTACCTGTTTACTCCAAACAGACTGATAAGGATTCAAGGTTGGCCCCAGGGAAAGAACAAAGGGTAAACACTACCCTGGGTGGGTCCTCCTCAGAGCCTCTTTGGAGCCGGATAAAGAAACACGTTTGACTGCAAATTAAACAACCCAGGCCGGAATAGCTCACATTCTCCACCAGAAGAAAACCAAACATCACACCTCTCACCCCTGACCCAATGTTCCCTCAGCCCTGCTCCACCGTGTTGCAGAGACCTGGCTGTGATTGGCTTTTGGGTAAACACCCAGCCTTTCCAAACCTGTTCCCCACGACACACACACACAGACACACACACACAAAGCAAAGTTGCTGCTGTCAGCGCTGTCAGCCTGGAGCTGATAAAGGCTTCCCAGCAGCCAAAGGGGCATTCCTGAGCCCAGCTCAGGCTAATGGGGGGGTGGGAGGGGGCTGCTAGGGCTCTGCTGACCTCCCTCTGCCCCTTCCCTTTCCCTCCTTGCACACAGAAAATCCATCACCAACAGTTTATTTAGGGGCTGGGGGAGGTGAGAGCTGGCGTCAACGCCAACAGGTCCCAGCGCTGCCTCCTGCAGACTGGGACCCTCTTTGGTGGCTTTTCATGGGAATGGGGTGTTTTTCTGGTATAGTGGCCCAGGAGAACCCCCTCTGTTTTATCCTGAGTGTTGTGAGGAGCCTGTGCTTTCTGCAGGAAGGAGGGATGCAGGTCGGAGCCTCTGGCACTCGTGGGGTTGCACTGGTCAAACCCCAGCTCTGGCAACACTTGCCATTGGTGCTTTGGGGTCCCACCATGTCAAAAATGGGGTTTCTCCACTGCTGAGGCACTGCCTTATGTGCCAGAGCACTGGGACCCACTTCTCCCAAGGGGCCCCACCACTGACCAACTTCCCACTCCAGGGCAGCTGGAAAATCCCCAGGATGAGCAGGAATTACTGAGTTGGGGGGTGGCTGTGGCCCTCCTCCTGGACTGGCCTGTGGCACAAAGCCAGAGCGATCGGGTGGCATGAAAACAAAGGGCAGCTTTGGCATGGGTGCTGCTTGGGGATTTCGCTGACTGAGGGGAGCCTTTCAGGAGCCTGTGCCTGAGGTTTCTGCTGCAGCTGTGATTCCTTCAGTGGGTGCTTCTCCTCTCACCTGCATGGTGCCAAGAGCTGGCATGGCTGTGGTAAAGCCCAGGGCTGAGGTAGTGCTGGGCAGGGAGATGTGAATGGGGGTGTTTCTGCTGCTAACCCAGGCTGCTCTCTCCCCTCCTGTCCCTCCCTCCTTCCCTCCCTCCCTCCCTCCCAGTTGCAGGAATACTACAAGAAGCAACAGGAGCAGCTTCACCTGCAGCTATTGACACAGCAGCAAGCCGGAAAGCAGCAACCCAAAGAGGTGAGCTCATGCAGATGGGTTCTGGGCCATCAGATCTGGCAGCTATTCAAAGGGAGACCAGCACAAAACAAGGTGTGCACAGCACACAGCACCCAGGGGTGGGACACAGGGGCATCCAGCTCCTGGGGCGTGCTGAGAGACTGGTCTGGGTGCTGGTCTCTGTCTCCCATCTGGCACCTGAGCTGCATGGGTCTCAGCCACGTGTCCTTGTCAGCACATCTCCAAACTATGAGGCAGGTGTGGGGAGGAAGGTGTGGGCTGGGAGGAGCTCCAGGAGAGCCACTGGACCCTCCTGGGATCCTGCCACCCAGGACAAAGTGAGGACTTCCCAAATCCTCCTCATGGTGCAGGGCAGAGGAGGCAGGCAGCCCAGTCCTGATGAAGCCGGCATGACATGACAGCACCCTGACAAGTAGGCAGGCAGGGCTGGTTAAGTGGGAACCCAGACCAAGGCTCTTCCTGACATGGAAAGTGGTTGTGCAAAACCACAGTGCTGTGTGCAAGGGCAGTGACACCAGGAAAGGGCTTTTCTAAGGGGAGACTCTCAGGCAGGGGATGCTGTCAGCTCCCCATTCCCAGGGGCCCGTGCTGCAGAGGTGACTCTGATGGAGAAGTGTTTATGCTGGTGTGAGTGCATCAATCCTGTCTCAACTCCCTTCACACATTAGGTTTTGCTGCCTTTCTCCGTGGCAATGAGCTCTGAGGCACTGTGGCAGTATCAGCAGGGCTTGCTTTTGGGGATGTGCTGATTGCACAGAGGCTGGGGCTCACTGGGGGACAGCACCTCTCCTTTCCTTTTTTTTAGATACTTTTGCCCCTCTCTGTTCCCAGATTGCTGCACGTGATACTGCAGGGGGGAGACTTTGCATCTCACATGCTGCTATGTGTCTGCTCCCTGATGAACTTCGAGCAGCCAGGCAGGGAATGGGATGCTGGGGGCCATTCATTGCACTCTCACCTCCTCAAACCCAGCACCTTGATTTACTCTCATCTGTTTCTCAGCACTTCCAAGTCCAACTTTCTGTTAAGGAAGGAAACATTTAAGCCCAGATTGCACATTGGGGTGACTGCAGCAGGGGTTGGATGGCAAAGCACACTCTGGCACTGGGGAAATGGGGTGGCTGGAGCAGCTCAGGGCAGGGCCAGCCCCCTCCCTCCAGCCTCACACAGACTTTGACCTGGGCTTTCATTGTGGGATGCCGGCGTGTTTGCACAGCGTGCGCAGGGTCAGGCCTTATCAGAGCCATCTCCAGGAGCTGAAGTAGCTGCTCGTGCTCCAGGAATGGGGGAGGCATAAATCTGAGCTTCCTCAAGGACTTTCCTCTTGGCTGTGCTGATGTTGTAGTGCAGCAACGAAGGAGGATGTAATTAAGCTCTAACAAAGGGCTTGCTTAGCAGGTTCCTGCTTTAAAAAGAGCGTGTTAACTTTTAATTAAATGGTACCGAGGAGATGAGAAATGTATCCGCTCAGAAAGTCTGAGTGGCTGGGGGGGAAAGGGCTTGAGATGCTGTTAACCACCAAGGAAGTGATTGTCCCCCTGTACTTGGCTCTAGTGAGGCCACAGCTTGAATACTGTGTTCAGTGCTGGGCACCTCACTCACTGCCACAGGGACACTGAGGGGCTGCAGCGTGGCCAGAGCCGGGCACAGAGCTGGGGAAGGGGCTGGAGCACAAGGGTGCTGGGGAGGGGCTGAGGGAATGAATGGGGGTGTTGAGGCTGGAGAAGAGGAGGCTGAGGGCAGCCAGCAGCACTCTCTGACACTCCCTGACAGGAGGCTGCAGGGAGCTGGGGGTCGGGCTCTGCTCCCCAGCCAGGAATGACAGGACCAGAGGCAACGGGCTGCAGCTGCCCCAAAGGCGTGGGGCTGAGGTGCTGAGGGCTGTGGGTCAGTGCTGGGCTGGGCAGGGTGAGGGGAGGGCTGGGACTGCAGCAGCTTCAAGGGCTTTTTCAGCTCAAATGATTCTGTGATTCTAAAAGGATATGTGTCCAGCTCCTGGCAGCATCAGCACCCATGATGAGGAAAAGCAGTGAGAGGATCACCACAAGTGCATATCATAGCATTTCCCCTCCCTGAAACCCATGCCTGGGCTTTGTGAGGTTGCTTTAACCCCATGAATTTGGGCAGCTGCTGTTGATGAAGGCCACGCTGGGCCCAGCGATGGCTCAGGGAGCAGCTGCCGTGTCTGGGCTGCTGAGGCAGAGCTGCTCCTGGCTCCTTCCTGGAAATCCACAGCAGTGTCTAATTACCCCACTGCAAGGTTTGTAAACCCAGCACCTTCTGCTTTCCCTCTGCTTGATTTCAAGGATTCGCTGTGGTGTAATTGTGCAATCGGCGGCTGCTCTGCGAGCACAGAGCGAGATCAGCAGGTGGGAACAGCTTTGTGCCGGGAGCAGGGAGCAGCATCTCCTTAGAGAGCAGCTCAGATCTCCCCAGGAGGAGTGGTGGGAGACTGGAGATCCCCCAGCAGGAGTGAGGAAGGAGAGAGCAGCGAAAGAGGAAGCGAGGAGGATGGGGAGGTGTGAGCAGCATCCTGTTGCAGAGGATGTGGGGGATGCTCCGTGTCTGGCTGAGGAGCTGCACAGTGGCAGGGACACAGGGAAGGGGCTGAGCAAGGCTGCTGATCCGTGCTTCCCTCTGGCATGGGGCTGAGTTGAGCCCATCCCTCAGCATTTTCCTGTGTTAGGGTGTAAGAGTGAACTGCCAGTCCCACCACAGAGGGAGTGAGGAGTTGGGAGGGGAGGGAGCAAAGAGCCTGAGATGGCTCCAGGCAGCCCCTCACCTTCATGGCAAGCAGCAGTGAAGCTGGTGTCTGCCATCCTGCTTTTTCCCTGGCTACTTTGCCTCTCCAAGCCCAGCTGCTGCACACAGCATCCGAGTGCAGAGACCCCAACATCCCCCCCTGAGGGCAAAGCCTGTGGGTCTCTGTGTGCCCCCAAAGCTACCAGAGGCAGTGGAGATTGTCCCTCTCCTGTGTCTGGTGGGGCAGGGCAAGGGGGGAGGCTGCCTGCTGCCTAACCTCGGTGTCAGCTTAATGAACTGCTCCTGTCAGTCCCGTGTGTCACGCTGAAACTCCTCCTGATGTGCTCATAAATCAAAGTGACGGCGGCTCTTACCCCGGTTGCTGCACCCAGTCATCTGCAGCTAATGTACACCGAGGGCAGGCACAGCTCTGGCCCCTGAGCCCCCACACTGGGATGGGAGGCAGGACTGGGGTGGGGGGAGGTGGGGGCCAAATGGAGGATCTGGCCCTAACACAGAGGAGGCTCCTTTGATGGGTGCTGGGGCATCCCCTCAGCTGACATTCGCCAAGCAGGGAAGAGGAGCTGAGCAAAGCTTACAAGGTGAGGGCTGGGGGGGAGAGGATTTTGTCAGCCAGACTCTTCTGCACTACTTTCTCCAGGGTAAACTCAGCCCCTGGGGGTGGTGGGTGCTGTTGGGTGGGTGTGCAGGTGGGTGCCCCCTTTCACCCATCACTCACGGTGGTTTTGAGACCTTGTGGTGCAGCAGTTGCTCTCTAGAGGCTGGAGAATTGGCTTCCCCAGAGAGAAGTGGTCCTTGTTTTGGCTTAGTTCACGTGTTTGTGCATCCACTGGGCTCCCCTGTTCATGGTCTGGTGAAGCTGGGGGGATGCACACGTGGGTTTGAAGCACATGAAGGTTCATTGTGAATGTCGTTGTCCCCTCCAGAGCCACACATAGCCACAGCTCTGGTGAAGCCAGGTCAGGAGAGCCCAGGAGGCCTGGGAGACGTGCCCTGGGGATCCTCATGACTTCATCTGCTCTCAGTTTCCTCCTGCTCCACAGCCTGGAAGTGCTGTGAGTGAGGCTGTATCGGCACAGAGCCTGGGGCTGCCCACAGAGCCAGGAGGAGGAGGAGAAGCTCATCCCATCCCAGCTGCTATTTCTAACCGTGGCCAGGACACACGTGTCTGTCCTCACCCTGGGACACACCGTGGGGGACAGGCCCTCAGGCACACAGCCTGGTCCTGCCTTTCCCTCTGGGCTGGGGCTGAGCTGAGCCCATCCCTCAGCATTTTCCTGCTTTAGGGTGTAAGGGTGAACCTTACATCGTGGTCCAACAGTCCATGGTCTCCTCTGGTCCCATGGCCCAAAGTCCTCCTGGCTCAGGAGTGAGGGCAAACTCAGGGATTTCTTTTCACTGAGCAGAAATCGCTTTGATTTGTGCCTTTGTCTCCAAGCATCAGAGGTACAGGACTGAGGCAAAGCCAGAAAGGATCCAGACCTGGTTGTGGGGGCACAATTCTGCCCTGGCCAAGAGGTGGACAGGAGGAGTCTGAACATGCCCCTGAGGCTGAGAAACCAGATTTAACTTCTCCCCATGCCCCAGACAGCACTTGCCAGTCACACCTGACATTGCAGGCTGCAGGGATTTTACAGGGCACTGCCTGAAGCCCATCCTCACCCTCCATTTCACAAAGCAACAGCATCAGCAGCATCTGCAGGGAACCACCTGTATCCCACGGGCCCTGGGCTGCTGCTTCAGGTACAACAGCATGTCCTGATTCCAAACTAAGCTGTGAACTGGGCTGGCCATGGAGTGTGTGTCTGCTGTTCCCTGTTGAGCAGACATAGTCTTGAGTATGATTGAGAGAGCTGTGCCAGGTCCCTGGGCTCGCTGCTGCACTGAGACCTGAGTCCCCACAACCCTCAGACTCAGACAGAAGATCAAAAAAGGACATTTCCTATTGCTCATCGTGGACATGCAAAGACTTTCTGGTTTGGGATGAGGACTGAGCTGAGGGCCACGATGCTGCTGAGGCTGGTTGGTGCTGCCTTCCAGCAAGGCTCCTCACACCCTGCAGACAACATCTACACAAACAGAAAGGGGTTCAGGGGGTTACAGAGACGTCTGCCCCGCTAATGAGGCCGGGCAGGCCCGGGGCAGCTCCCCTCTCATGGTCAGCTCGGATTAGCAGCTGCCTCTCCCCATCCCTAATTGAATTCTCTCCCCTTCAGTTAATTCTCATGGATTTCTTGGTGCCTCCTCAGGGACCCATCCTGCCTAACTAGTTTAGGGCTTGTTATGCTGGTCAGAGTGCAGGCAGCTCCTTGGGATGAGTGGGAGAGTCACTTACCTGGGGGATGCTGGTGGCCAGGTTGGGGGCACAAGTGCTGGCACTGGCCACCTGCCCCCCTGCAGTTGTTTTCTACCTCCCCACCAAGAAGAGGCTTGTAATGGTCATTCTTTTAGCAAATAGGGACTATTTCTTTGCTTAAAGGAGAGTCCTGTGCATCCAAGATGCCTTTTGGGTGCTGGGAGCCCCATTTCCTTCTGTGATGCTCAGTGCCTACCCTGCAGCTGAGCCCTCCACAGCCCAGGTTTGCATGCAGAGCTGGATCTCTGCTCTACTCACTCCCTCTTTTCAGTGCTTTATGGGTTTTTTTTTTTTTGCCCCCCCTCTCCCTTTTCCTTCCCCTCCTCTTCTGACAGATCAAAGCCTGTGTCCGGCTCAGCCTCAAGCTGAGCCCAGCAGTGGGCTGGAGGCACGGCCGCCGTGGGCATCGCTGGCTGCCGCCGCAGGGCCCCTGCCTCCCCTGGCAGCCTTCTGCTGCAAGGCTGGAAATAACACGCTTTGATTTCTCCCTTTTGTCTCCCAGCAGCCGTTAGGGAACAAGCAGCTGGCCTTCCAGCAGCAGCTCCTGCAGATGCAGCAGCTCCAGCAGCAGCACCTGCTAAACCTGCAGCGCCAGGGGCTGGTGAGCCTCCCACCGGGGCAAGGCACCGTGCCCCTGCAGACCCTGCCCCAAGGTAAGGGGGGTTCTTACATCTGCTCGGGGTGGGGAGCGTGCTGGGGGACCCCCACGGTGTTAGGGGAACCCCCATGGTAGTAGCTTCTCCCTGCTCCAGCTGTGGGAAGGCTGGGGAGGGGGTTTGAGTGTTGCTTTGTGTAATGTGCCTGTCTAAAGTTTGGAGGCTGATGCTGTTCGTTGCCAGAGTAGCCTGGGAGAGTCTGAGCTGGGTTGTGTGCAGGATTGGGCCCCTGGCTGCCCCTTGCAGAGGGGTGTCAGTCTCCTCCCCTCCAAGGTCAGCCCTTTGGGGCTCCCTGAGTGCTGTGGATGGCTTGTTTTGGGCTTCCTTATGTGGCCATGCAGCCTCCCCTTAGCTGCCAGCGTGGAGGGCTGTGCTTGGCTTCGGGTGATGGATTCTCAGGGCTGCTGGAAGTTTTGGGGAGCTGAGCTTTGCCCAGCCCATGGGTTCCCAAGCCAGCCTGGCACAGGAGTGCCAATGGGTGCTGCTCCTTCTCCCCTCTGACAGCAGTTTCTTTCTCCCTGTGCTACAGCTGTGTGTCCCTCAGACCTCCAGCAGCTCTGGAAGGAGGTCACAGCTGCCCAGCCCGTTGAGGACAGCATTAAGCAAGAAGGTCTTGACCTCACCACCAACACCTCCAACTCTACCTCGTTTTCGGCCGCCAAGGTCTCGCCTCCCATTTCCCATCACCCTCTGCCCAATGGACAGAGCACCATGCACACGCCGAGAAGGGACAGGTAGAGCTGTGCCAGGCCCTGGCACTTTGTGGTTTTACCCCTGGAGAGCTGGAAGGGGCTGGGATTTGTCACCCATAGGGGCTGGCAACAAGGTTGGGAGGGCCATGGGCTTTCTGCCCATCCCATAAACAAAACCCTATTGCTGGTTTGCTGTGCTCACAGGGAGCCATCACTGTGGGGTCTCATGTGGGTCCCCAAGGGCTGGTCCCATGACCAGGGACACTGCAGCATCGTGACTGCCCCATCTGACAGTCCCTTTCACTCTTCTGCAGCTCTTCCCACGAAGAGACCCCCGGCTCCCACCCGCTTTATGGCCACGGAGAGTGCAAGTGGCCTGGCTGCGAAACCCTCTGTGAGGACTTGGGACAGTTTGTCAAGTAAGTGACCTCCTTTTTGGGGGAATGTTATCCTGGAGGAGAGCAGAGTCTGTGCCCTCAGGCTGGGATAACACAAGGCTTGTGGAAAGGGAGCCTCACCCCAAAGTCTGTTTGAGGGGATCGATCCCAACGTAAAGGGAGAAATAACACACCAGGGATTGCTGATAGAGGAGAAGAGACCCCAATGTGTGCAGGCAGGAGTGGGCAGCAGGTGAGGGGAGTCTGCAGCTTCCCTCCTGGAGGGTTGGGGGGATGAGGAGGGGGAAGGGGAGGAAGCAGATGGCGGCGCGGCACCGCTGCTGCCGCGTTGGGCCCCGGCGCTGACTGATTAACTCGGCTGTCAGGGAGCCCTCTGCCAGCGTCAGGGTCAAACAAATTGTTTTCACGCTTCGTCAGAGGTTTACTTAATTAGTTCATTTGCAATTAGATCTCTTTGTAGCTGGGATTTTTAGCAAAGACATCAGAAGGAACTGACGGGCTTTGCTTGCTCCTTCCTCCCCCGTCCCCCCCCTCGCAGCCGCCTCTCCGGCTGTCTGCTCGCCGCTGCAGCCGAGACACGCCGGCGCTTTGCTCTCCCTGTCAGGGAGATTTGGGGGTTTGTATAAACCAATCCTAGCTGCTGCCAAACTCTCAGGGCTACAGCTCTGGCTGGAGCATCCTTTGCTCCTCTTTCCCAGGGAGGGAGCTGGGCAGAGGCCTCTGGCACAAGAGGATGAGGAGGTGCGAAAGCAGCCTGGTAGGGACCGAGTGAGTGAATGAGTCAGGCTCCTGCATCCTCCTTCCTCTGACTCACGGGGTAAAATCTAGATAAGGCATCTCCTCCCGCCTCTGCAGGCATGTTTACATGGCACAGGGCAGATAAGCAAGCTCTGGTTTGGAAGCTGGAGCTGGGGTTGGCAGAGGGTGGCCAGGGCTGGGCCACAGTGCCGGGAGAGCTGGGGCTGTAGGGTCCCTGCATCCCACCTGCCTGCCCCCCTAAGCACACCTAAGTGGTGTCAGAAGCGAGCTTCCCAAGGCTCAGGCTCCTCAGCAATACTACTGAAGTGTTTCTGTCAGAGGACAGACAGACAGGAGACTTACAGCTCCCAAAAGCTGAGCACAGCTACAGCCTGCACCTTGCTTTGAGTCCGGACACTGGCTTCAAGCCTCCTCTGAGCGTCACCTCATGGAGTAGCTCAGAAAGTTGGAGTGGAAGGGGAGGTGCATCCTTTGAGCAGTGGTTTCTAAAAGCCTGTGAGGGTCACCGGGAGATGTCTCTGTTCCCACTGAGCACAGCCTCAGCTCTCTGTAGCTTTTTCCCTGGAGAAATAGCCGTGCCCTCAGCCTGCCATGCAGGGAGAGGAGCGGGCAGCCTGGGCAGCCCCAGCCCTGCAGAGCTGGGCTGAGACACCTGACTGGGTTTGCTCACACACTGCCCTGGCAGCTGGTCCCAGTTACCTAACTTGTTTTTGCAAGTTGGGGCTGGAAGTCTCTCATAAGCAAGAGGGTGAGACTCCCGCTGCCTTCTGCATCCAGGCTGAGGTTAAATGTTCCTGAGGCACCTTCTCCTGAGATGGCTCAACAGGAAAGTCTCAGCCTTGATCCTAGAGAGTTTTGGCCCACGACCCTGGGACACTTGTGTGTTTCCCAGCATCAGGTGCCACCTTTTAAAGTGTTCCCAGGCTGGCTCTGATACAGTTTGCCCTGCTACCCAGCATCCCCCCTCCATCCTGTCCTGTTCCTCCTGGGTTTGGACCCAGCCCAGCAAGGCCATGGCCTTGCTGAGTGCATCCCTAGGCTGTGGCTTTGCTGGGTCCAGGGGTCAGGGTGATGTTGGGGCGTCCCTGGCTCTGCAGCAGGTGACATCCCTGCCACCAGCCCCTTGCCTCTGCCAGGAGTCCTTCCTGAGAAGGAGGGAGGGCAGCAAGGATCAAAGGTCCTTGTGCTTCATAAAGTGCCATATAAACATGAGGCATGAAAGTGATGGGATGAGGAGCTCCCTGGAAGTGTCGCCTTCTGCCTTGGGGGTTTCCTCAGAGGGTGTTGAGTAAACCTCCACATGCTGCCTTTGTCCTGGAAACCTGCTTCTCAGGTCCTCCTGGGCACCTCCTGCCAACAGCCCTTCTCAGGGCCTTTCCATCAGCCAGTGCCTGTTCCTGAACACCATGGGGCTGCTCTGGGCAGGGCTGCTTGTCTCTAGCAGCCCTCCAGCTCTGAGTTCAGGGAGGAGGCACGACCCAGACTGTGTGCCTGCTTTTCCTGCCGTGCTTTCTCTTCTGCTGCTCACGCTTCAGGCAGCAGTGCTGGAACATCTCCAGCACAGCACCAGCAGCACCGTGCATGTCCCTGACTGCTGCTGGGGTACAGGTGGTTTGCAGGTCCAGGGTTCACTCCAGGTGTGGCCTCAGTGGAGGGAGCCAGATTTTGGGCACATCTAGGCATAAACACCAGTGTTCTCTTCCCCAGGCACCTCAATACAGAACATGCACTTGATGACCGAAGCACGGCGCAGTGTCGAGTCCAGATGCAAGTGGTACAGCAGCTGGAAATACAGGTGGGTCCCACCACAGCCTCCAAGGACACAGGTTTAAAACTCCATCTCCTTTCCAACTCCATGGTCTTGGCTGCTCGCTGCAGGAGGAGGTTTTAGAGAGGTTGGGACCATAGTGGGGATAAGCAGCTACCCAAGGGGCTCCTTTTAAGCCTCCTTCTTGAAGTGCTGATCTTGTTGAAGATAAGACCTGAGGCACCCTGAGACTGGTTCCCCCTCTAAAACCAGCATCCCTGCACAGTTCTGATGAGGCTGGAGGAAGAGACCAGCCATCCCTTGTGCCCAAAGTGTCCCTGTGAGTACAAGGAGGAGATGCCTCAGACCTGGAAGGCACTGGGGAGTGTGTGCCCACGGGTGGGACATGAGCTGTGTGCCCCAGCTCTTCTGCCCAGCCATGCCACTGCAGTGAGAGCCACACAGCTGCTGGGCTCTCTGGAAATCAGGCCACTTCATGTCAATGATTGAATGTGCTCTTTGGAGCCCAACTTTGGGGTGCTATTTTTGGAGAGAGAGATCTTTAAATAGTGTCTGCAACTCCTCACTGTGCCCAGTGTTAATCAGTTAATAGAGAAGGGAGGAGGGGGAAAAGGGAGGAAACAGGTATTTCCATCCTGGGACCTTTAAGTGGCTGAGGAGGAAGGCAAGATGGGACAGGGATCTGTGTCAGAGGGTTGCTCACCAAGACCTCCATGGCAGGATGGTACCTGTGTGCCTGGCTCTTTGGTCCCAGGGACTGGCAGGAGCTGGAAGTGGTTTGTGGCTCATCACTGTGCATTGGTGGTGGGTGTCATGGGTGGATATCACAGAATCCCAGCATGGTGGGGGTTAGAAGGGACCTTTAGAGATCATCCAGTCCAACCTCCTTGCTCAAGCAGATCCCACCTAGATTAGGTCACACAGGAACGTGTCCAGGTGGGGTTGGAAACCTCCTGAGAAGGAGCCTCCACATCCTCCCTGGGCAGCTTGGGCCAGGGCTCCCTCACCTCACAGTGAGAAACTCACAGGTACCACGGGTGCCAGCCCCAGAGGGCAGCAGACCATAACGTGTGGAAACGTCAGGAGCCTCTCTCACAAACACAAGGGGCTGCAGGGTGAGGGAGGGACACAGCAAAACCTTCCTGGGTGCTGGGAGGCTGCGAAGCCGCCTGGGCGATCGCATCCCGCTCCCCAACCCTCGCTAAAGCCAGAGGTTGAAAGCAATTACCAGAGCTTAAAGAGAGGAGGGAAAAGGAAGGGGAAAGGAAAAGAAAAAGCAGCTGAAGGGTGAGCAGAAAGCTGTGTGTGTGTGTGTGCAGAGAGGAGAAGCTGCCACTGGAGCTACCAATTATAAAGTTTTGAGTGCGGAGCTCCCGCTGTGCCGGGGGAGAGCGTCTGCATCACGAGGGGAGACCTGTCAGCTCTAATGAGCACCACGACAGCGGGAAAGCATCCGAGCTGCTCCAAACTTGCAGCAAACTCCATGCTGGCTGCTGCTTTTAACTCCTTCCTGGCCCAGCTGCCAGCTCCAGCACCTGCCCAGGGAGGGGGTTTGGCTGGAGGGAGCAGGAGGGGATGGGGCTGAGCCCTGAGCTTGAGGAGCTGCGGTGGAAAGGGAAGGTGACGGGAAGAGAGCTGGTGTCAGGTCCCATCGGCTCCTCTGGGCTCAAAGTCTCTCAGTGGTGCCACAGTGAATATTTCACCCTTCTTCGCACTCTGAGGAGTAAACAGGAGGGAGTGGGCAATTAAAGCAATGCTGGGCATCTGGGTGGATGGATGGAGGAGTGGATGGACAGAAGGATGGATGGATGGACAGAAGGATGGATGGATGGATGGATGGATGGATGGATGGATGGGTGGATGGATGGGTGGATGGATGGATAGGGAGCTGCTGGTGAGCAGGAGGCTGGAGCAGGGTGCAGGGGACAGTTGGCACCAGGACATGAGGACCAGAACACCTGGGAAGGAGAGTGAGGGTTGCAGTGGGTGGCTGGGATGGGGCTGTGCTGGTGGCTGGCAGCCTGAAGGTGTGAGAAATGGCTCTGTTTCACCATAGATTTTTCCACCTGGCTGCACACATGGAGCTGGAGCAGCGGCTGCCCCCCGTACACCCTGCAGTGGGTGCCACAGCCCCCTCCAGAGCCATGGTACCACTGGAGCTCTCAGCAGGGCTCAGCATCAGGCAGGAGGTGGCTTCTGTGGGGATGCTGGAGGATGCTGCCAGCACAGAGCCAGGGTTGGTGGCTCAGTGGGCAGCTCCTCCAGGCCACAGACACCTCTGCAGTGACTGTTGGTACTGCCTAACCATCTCCCCTTCTGCTTCTTGCCTCCTGCAGCTGGCAAAGGAGAGCGAGCGTCTCCAAGCAATGATGGCCCATCTTCACATGAGACCTTCAGAGCCAAAGCCTTTCAGCCAACCTGTAAGCTTGCATCCCCCTCCTGCCCTTGGACACCCCTGCAGCCTCCGCCTCTCCTCCCCTTTTCCCTTACTGCTAGCTGCTGTGCCCTCCCTGCCCTGCGCATGCTCATCACAGCCTGGCTGGACAGGCTGCCCAGGATGGACATACCCTGGCCCACACAGCCTGATCCCTTGTGCTGATGGGGAGTGAAACCAAAGGAGTGTTGGCGCACTGTGTGCTGCTCCACCAGCTCAGACATAAGCAGATGCACCCCATCCCATGGCTTGCATCCTTGTCCCACAGCCATATCCCCATCCCACAGTCACATCCCATCCCTACCAAGCCCTACAAGCTTCCCTCTCCCCCCCAAACTCTTTCCCCTCTGCTTTGTGGCCCGAATCAGCTCAGCCCCACCAAGCTGTGGGTATATGCTGGGGGTTTCTCCCATCCCTTGTCTTCCCTGCACTGGTGCCCACCTGCCTGTCCCTGCAGCTGAACCTGGTCTCCAGTGCCACCCTGTCCAAGAGCACTTCCGACACGTTCCCCGACGGCTTACCTCATCCCCCCACCTCCGCCACGGCGCCCATCACCCCGCTGCGGCAGGGCCCCTCCGTCATCAGCTCTTCCACTTTACACAACGTGGGGCCCATCCGCAGGAGGAACTCAGAGAAGTTCTGCACCCCAATATCTTCAGGTGAGCACCAAGATAGGGGCTCTGCACTCACTCATTGACTGGTGCCCAGGTCCTAAAGTCAATGATGTGGATGAAGGGATGGAGGGCAAACCTCAGGCAGTTCACTGATGACGTGAAGCTGGGTGGGTATGTAGCTCTGCTTGAGGGCAAGGAAGGGGTTGCAGAGGGCCCTGGCCAGGTTGGAGCAACGGACTGGGGGCAATGGGATGAGGTTTAACAAGGCCAAAGTGGGTTCCTTCACTTGGGCCACAACAGCCCCAGACACAGCTCCAGGCAGGGGCAGAGGGGCTGGAAAGCTGCTGGAGGGAAAGGGCTGGGGGGGTTGGTGCCAGCGGCTGAACAGGAGCCAGCAGCGTGCCCAGGGGGGCAAGAAGGCCAAGGGCAGCCTGGCTGGGATCAGCAGTGGGGTGGCAGCAGGAGCAGGGCAGGGATTGTCCCCTGTGCTGGGCCCTGGGGAGGCTGCAGCTCCAGGGCTGTGTCAGTGCTGGGCCCCTCACTCACTGCCACAGGGACACTGAGGGGCTGCAGCGTGGCCAGAGCCGGGCACAGAGCTGGGGAAGGGGCTGGAGCACAAGGGTGCTGGGGAGGGGCTGAGGGAATGAATGGGGGTGTTGAGGCTGGAGAAGAGGAGGCTGAGGGCAGCCAGCAGCACTCTCTGACACTCCCTGACAGGAGGCTGCAGGGAGCTGGGGGTCGGGCTCTGCTCCCCAGCCATGAATGACAGGACCAGAGGCAATGGGCTGCAGCTGCCCCAGGGGAGGTTGAGGCTGGAGCTGAGGCAGAACTGTTTCCCTGAGAGGGGTGTCAGCCCCTGTGCCAGGCTGCCCAGGGAGCTGGGGCAGTGCCCAGCCCTGGAGGGATCCCAAAGGCGTGGGGCTGAGGGCTGTGGGTCAGTGCTGGGCTGGGCAGGGTGAGGGCAGTGGTTGGACTCAATGACTTTTAAGGCCTATTCCAACCATAATGATTCTTTCCCCTTCCATTTCTTCTCCCCCCTCCAGAACTTGCACAGAATCACGAGTTCTACAAGAACGCCGATGTCCGGCCGCCCTTCACGTACGCCTCGCTGATCCGGCAGGTGAGCAACTCCCTGCACCACACACTCAGCTCAGTGCACCCTAAAACCTGCCCCTGCCCAAACCCACGCTCTCCTCCACCTGCTTGGCCCCCAGGGAAGCCCTTACACCCCCCGATCCCTCCCCATTTCCCTCCCTGAACCCCTGCCAGCACATCGCAGCTGATGCTCTCGTCCCCTCTCTGGTTTCCCAGGCCATCCTGGAGACCCCTGACAGGCAGCTAACCTTGAACGAGATCTATAACTGGTTCACACGGATGTTTGCCTACTTCAGGAGGAACACAGCCACCTGGAAGGTGAGAGCAACCCTGATCAATCCCACAGGGCTCCCCCCATCCCACCCTGGGCTGCCTGCTGCATATATCATTACCTGTGGTAAAGGAGAGGAGCATTGCACAGCTCTGAGATGGTGCAGGAGATGATTTTGTGGATAAATCCCACCTTTTACCCCCCTTAACATTCATCCCTGGTCTCTGGGGAGGCATCATGCAGGGCCATGGGTGTTGTGGGGAGCTGGGGCAGGAGCAGAGCTGCCCTCCACAGTGCTGGGAGAAAGGCAGAGAAAAGAGGGAGACACTTGAAATAGCAAATCAGTTTAGTGATAACTCAGAGCAGGTGGTGGAATGGGCTGGGGATGTGAGTGCTGGTCCAAAGACCTGTTTGTCACTGGCCTGGGCTGACTGGTGTGAGTTTTGGGGCTTGCACTGGGGCTACTGGTCTCTTGGTCATTTAGAAAATGAGAAAACAAGAAAAGGCACCTCAGAGGAACAGGGGTGGTTGTGAGAAGGAGCAGTTATTGCCCCGAGCAGGGGAGAGTTATGGATTGTTTCCCACTGCATGCATTTATGGAGACACATAGGAAGGAAACTAACACAGAAACCCAAATCCTCCCTCTAAGGTTGGAGTGAGATGGTGCATTTTGGAAGTAGAAATCACTCTGCTGGTGCTCGGGGCCCCCGTGTGTTTGCTGCTGCTGCTGATCAGAGCAGCAGAGCTTTGCTTCTCCACTGCAAACTGGGGGTGAATAACAGACTTTTTGGCTCCAGAGTGTTGTGGGTGGGTGGCCCCTGGCTCTGGCACAGCCCTTCCCCAGGATCCCCCTGAGCCGGGAAGGAGCCGGGAAGGAAGGAGCTGAGTGTTGGGTTTGCTGCTGGCTGTGGCCGTGTGTCAGCCTGGGTCCCCCTCATGGCACAGAGCTGCACTGCAAGCCCAGGGAGCAGCCTGGGAGCATCGCTGCTCACAGCCCAAGGGGACACCCTCGGCTTTGGGAGAGGTGAGGGGTGATGGGGACATGGAGACAGAAAGCCCAGGGCGGCTGCTGCTGCCCCCAGGACATGTCACAGCATGGGACAGAGCAGGGGCTGTGCAGGGCAGCCTCATACCTACTCAGTGGAATGAGGCAATGGCAGGTGAAAAATGTGTTTTTCCTGCCCTTTTACTAGTAAAATCAACTTTGATTTGAGGTTTTTTTTCCCTTGCAAATGCCCCACATTCTGTGTTACCTGAGGGCAGAGCTGATGCCTCAGGGAGGGCATCCCCCAGCCTTTCTGGTTCTCTTTTTGCTGTTCTTTATTTTTTCCTGTTCCACCACCAAAAGGGATGGCAGGGACTTAAAAAAGAGCTGGAGAGGGGCACAGTTCCCTTCAGACTTTCAGGCCAAGCTTATTCTGAGGGAGGGGGATATGCAGGAAGAAATAACATGCTGCTTCTCTTTGGCAAAACACCATTTCTGCTGTGGCTGCTCCCTCATCTCACACAGTCACAGAGTCTGAAGGGCT